>PVLC010000907.1:52652-73855 GCA_004027655.1 Graphiurus murinus | reverse complement strand
AGGTATCAATTTTGTTTAATAATACATCTCAATCCATTAGTAGATTATCTCAAGGCATAGTAAGCACCTATATATTTTTTAAATATAATACTATAATCAAATTTCTGCCTCTACAATGTAAATATAGGAAATACAGAATCTGTGTGCATCACAAAGTATACACATACACACAAAAAGTTTTCCTTAGAAACCTCAAAAATCCTAAAACATGTAGCCCCAGTACTGGAGAGAATCACAGAAGGTGCAAGCCCAGAGGTGGAAGATAAAAGAGATCATTTTTAGTTAGTCTCCTTATTCCAATAATGAAGACAATTACTTTCAAGCAAATTAAGTGCATTGGAAAATGTTGAAAAGTCAGCCAGTGGCAAAACTAGTATTAGAACCAAATTTTCAAAATTACCAACACTAAATTCTTTTCACTTTCTCAAATTGACAAAACCACTATTCAGGCAGAATTTATAGCAGTAGAATAAAAGTATGGGAGAAAGAATTCCAAATTTATTGAGTAATTAAAAACAAAGGGCTTTGAAAATTAAGCTTAGAGTTTCTAATCTCAGCAAATTGAAATCCAATAGGCTTGTATATTTGTTTCTCAAAAAGAGCATAGATGACTGCTGTTTAACTTCTCAGGATGTAAAACCATAATAGAGGAAAAGAGATGTCTTACTGAATATAAATTTACAATCTTATTGAGCTAAATTATTGGCCTCCACTAGAACTTGGGAAATATATTTTTGGAATTGAAATGAGCATAGTAAAAACTACATGGAGAAAAGGAAAGATTGTATCAACTAATGATGTGAAGGAAGTAGAGACTGCACCATAAGAGAATTTCTCCGCTTTGCTATTGAATAGCCTCAAAGAATTTTTTTTTTCTATTTAAATTACCAGGGAACTTATTTAACTCAGAGAAAAGCTCTCATAATTGTGGTCATGCTTCTACAGACTGATTTTTTTACCAGTGGAGTATAATTCTCCCACAGAGTTTTATAGTATAAAAATCTGGGTCAATGTTTTATATTACTAGCCTCTACTAACAACAAAGTAATGTGATACTCCCTCCTTGTTAAAACTGAAAACCAGGAAGTTAATAATTTTGTGGCAAAGTTTATAATTTTCTTTCCCAGGCACTCTTTTTTGTCCTATGACTTCTCTTCCCTACTTTAATATTATGGCTACTTGAGATATATTTTTATCTGCTGAAGGATGAATGGATATTCCTTGGTAAAAATTTTATATACTTATAGCCATTAAGATCCATTTATTCAATTTCCATCTTACTGATAATGAATTAGTTATTAGGTTTTTGGTATTAATGGTGTTCATAAAACTAATCATGGGAAGGTCAATGTTTATATAGTTTTAAAAAGTAGAATCTGGACAGTCAGTTTAATTCCTTGCTTTGCATCAATTAAGGAAATGTTCTCATACTCATCAACCATGATATCTCTATTTTTTTTTTTGCGGTACTGGAGATTGAACTCAGGGGCATTCTACCTCCAAGCTATAACCCCAGCCCTATTTTTTATTCTTTATTTTGAAACAGGGTCTCACTAAGTTGCAGAGTGCCTCACTAGGTAGCTGAGGCTGGCCGTGAACCCGGATCCTCTGGTCTCAGCCTCCCAAATGCTGGGATTACAAGTGTGTGCCACCATGCCCAGCATAACAGCATAACTCTATTTTTGATAGAATTTCAACTCTATTTTCAAATTCTCTCACATAGTTAATTACATTATCACTATTCTGGTTTGGTAAAGTTTGAACTGATGTGTTATAGTAAGAAAACGAAGAATTCTTCAAACTCTTATCAAACTTTTTCATTTTTAAACAAAACATTGCCTCATTTATTCAATGTAATTTGGTTAGCTAATTAAAATGGTAGAATTCTTTTTTCCCATAATGATATGAACATAAGAAATAATCTCTTTGGGAATAAAGAAAAAATTTATGAAAATTATTTTCTAAATATGAGAAATTAGCAAGATCTTCCTTTTTTCTAGGAGAATGTATTTGTATTTGAAGATCTCTACTTCCATGCCAGGTACTTGAAACCTTATTTAAATGCAAATTGTATCCTGAAATTTGTTCCTTTAACATAATAATTCTTAACTAGAGACATAGAAGTTTAATAAAAATAAATAAATGAATCTAAAATTCTATGTATTAAATAGAGATTTCACAGCTAAGTGTGTTACCTTCCTAGTACTTCATGGAGCTACATTAATTCAAATGTGTTTCATACAATATGAATAAAAATATTATATAAAAAGGAAATCAGATGCAATGACTCCCCAAGTTGCCAAAAATATGAACATGGTTTTATTATCAGCCTTTTGGCAGGCTTTTACTTGATATCAAGAATCTCAATGGGCTATCAATAACATTCTAGTAAGAGTGCAGGTACAAAAATATTGCAAAAGATTGTAGTGTGTTCCCAAGAAAGAACACTCTTTGTAGCACACCTGAATTATTAACTAGGCATATAAAGATGCTGAAATATGTTAAAACTTCAAAATATTGGATGTCTGCCTCACAAATATATTTTCTACTGGGCCAGGCAATGAAAAGATCTACCTTTTAAATAAAAAATATCCCTAAATTCATGTATTGGTTTCCCAAAGTATACAACCTCTCAATCTTTTTTTAAAAGATCAAAAAACACTTCCCTTTAATAAACTGTTTAAAAAGGTAAATTTAAGAATAAAATACATTAGCATAATAAAATCAGCTTTTATCTTTGTCTCTAAAATTTAAATAAAGCCATAAAAATATGATAAAGTACTAGAAGTTCTGATAACATATTTTCTCTGCCTCCTTCTTTCCATGTTTTAGAACTAAAAATTCTGAGATGCAGCATTCCATACTAAAAATGTGGAGCATGTTTCTACTCTAAAAGGACAGTAACTGAAGTTATATCTCTAATAATAAAGTCTTACAAACCTGGGTCATCTAGTCAACCTTGCTTTGAGGCATTTCACACAGAATATAGTTTATTCTTTAAATTTAATAATACCCTCACAAGGGAATAACACTAGAAAAATAGATGGTACTCTTGCCCTAAAGAAACCTCAATATTCCTTGCTGTCAGAAAAAAGAAAGTACTCAAGACAAAAAAATGTTTATCTGGAGTAGAAAATAATTTTTAGAGTATGTATTTTTCTACCAATGAGTATCAAGCAAACAGAGGGAGAGAGAAAATCAACTCAACAAAGTATTTCAATGCGGAACACACAAACTATATGAGCAGTGAGAATCTTCAGGACAATCAGTACATCAGTTTCATAAAGAAGAGAGGAGGACCTGATATTCAGGATCTTTAGGACAATAAGGATATAAACAAATATTTGAGAATTTCCATTTTTTAAGGATGCTTCATGACTTGTAACACTGAAGAAAACAATGCAAAGTTATAGAGTATTTTTTATTTTTATTGGACTTGATTCTCTTAGTAATGATAATCTAAGATTCTATATGAAGAATTAATAATTAGAAAATCTTATCATTATGGTGGCACTGTTAACTTTAAATAATAATAACAATAGTTAACATTCATTTAAAGAATATGAGTTGGAAGCTCCTCTAAATAATTTTTAGCTTATGAAAGATGTTATAAAATAAATTATCACATTGCTCATTTTATATACAAAGTTATTAAAGTACAAGGAGTTTAAGTGACTTACCCAAATCACACAGCTAATTATATGATAGCCAATATTTAGACTCTGACCTCTAGGCCCAGTGATTTAAGCACACAACCACATAATTCATTATACCACAGAAGCTTGGTAAAATCAAAGGATATTGATACTAGTAATGAAACCTAAAACAGAATTTAATTTTTATAGTCGATTTCATTTATTTCTTTTCTTTTGTGATCACTTAGATTATTTTTCTTCTATTTTAAGCTCAGAAAATAGCTCTACTATACAAGATTAGATATGCATTTTAATTAAAATCATAAATGACACTACTAGAAAATCTAGTATCTTCCTCTGTTCTTTTCACTTTCTTGCTATGCTTTGGGTAGTCCATCTGGGTCCAGAAACACTCTGAATACAACTACAGTTTTTTGGCCATAATCCTGAGATCCTAACTCATTATTGCCAAGCTGAGAGATATTTCCTGTCCCCACATTCCCAGTCTTTTCAGATTTCAGAGTGTGCACAACAATTAAGGAAAAGGTCTTAACATCAAAGAAGGCATTTGGCTGATGTCTTGGTCAACATTCTCACTGCTATAATCCAAAATAACTGACCACACAACTTAGAAGAAAGATTTATTTCCTCACAGTTTTGGGAGATTCAGGGTTCACACCATGTGAGGCCAGGTTTGTTGAACTTGGAGCATGGAGGGAAAAAGAGAGAGAGAGAGAGAGAGAGAGAGAGAGAGAGAGAGCGCACAATGCCTCTCCTTTCACATCACAGAGGTGGAAAGCAGAGAGAAAGCAGGGGAAGGAGAAGCCTATAAATAATCCCCAAGGCCATACCCACAGAGACCCTTTCTTAGCAACCAAATCCCACTTCCGATGTTGCTATTTTGTTTCCATGAGTGCTAAGGGGGCATTCTAAATCCAAAACATTACAATTGACAAAATTTCCCATGATTCCATCATACCAGACAAATTCCATAACTTCTCAACATGAAAGTAGAATTAGGAAATTGTACTTTAGAGAAAATTGTATCTAGCCAATGGGGTGCACTATATCTGCTTACATTTGGAAGATGGGTAGCTACTGATGTTCAGTTTATTTCTTTCCCCATCATTTTGATATTGAGAAATAACATGAGCTAACACAAGTTATAAAGGTTTTGACAAATCCTTCTCCCATTTGCAATACTTCTTTTCAACTCTGACAAATACAATAAAGTATCACAAAGCAACCAAGAAAAGGAAAAAATCTTTTGTGTTAGTGTATGAATTTGTGTATTGTGTTTTTGTATTCTCTTCATGGTAGGGGACAAGAGCCACAAGGGAAAGACATTAGAATAAAGCTATTTAGAAGAACACCTATTTAACTAAGAAGGAAATGAAAAGTAATACTAAATCTAAAACTCAAGTAGATAAAGCTTAGACCATTTTCACAGGAAATAAATGAACAGTGCTAATAGCTGGATCCAATTTATAAGGCACTAAACGGATATTATAGGAGGAAGGGAGATAATTAATCTTCAGTTAGAACAATGAAAGATCAGCTGTGGTATTATCACAGTGCCACATTCCAAGACTCTGGAGGTGCTTTGCCTTCCAATGTATTAATCAAGGACTCTCCAGAATTAGGACATTTAATTATTTGCAAGAATTCTTTGTATTTTTTATCTCTGCATGAAGTCACTGATTACATAAAAAGTTTTCTTTCTTTTCTTCTTATCAACTGCATTGAAATTACATCAATATTAATAGTCTTTGAATATAGAAATAAAGATATTTGATTTCAAAATGCTTTACCAAAGCCATAGTTTTCCTGATTATTTGATATGATAGATAGTTGATCTCAATATTGTTTTTTAAAGCTATGCCTTTTGGGTTTTTTTTTTTTTTGGTGATTCCTTGAGTATTTGGTCTATATTTTTAAAATATTAGAACTTATTGCAAATATCTTCATTCTCCTGTCAGTTGATTTAAGTAAAAAAGTTAAATTCACAATAATTATAGGCAGGAAAAATGTCTATATTATCTCAAACATGTATAGCATTGGGTATTTTGTAGATTATCTCAAATATTTGTAACATTGGATATAGAGAATAGTTTGTGTGTAATCTAAACATTCTATATAGTCTTTAAAACTGCATAAAATGTAATGAGAGAGTGTAAGGTCACAAAATCTATTCCAGTGCATTCTTTACCTTGCAATATTTAAAAAGTTTATTCTTAGATGCTTTGTGAATAAGCCTTTACCATCATGAAAGTGACATTATCAACAAAACTAAATTGTTTGGCCATTTTCCAGTGAATATGTTTTAAAATAGGGTTGTCATTGTTGATTTTTCCTGGTCTTCTTTTATACATAATTTTCTATTCAGTTTCAAAAGACTGTCTCCAAAGTCTCTAACACATTCCACTCCATTCTATTACCTTGACCATGCCCTCTAGTATATTTCACAAGCACAGTTACATTTGTCTTTTAACTATCTTTCTAAACAAATCTTTTCTACCCTGACATATTCATTTTGTAATAGTCAAAAAGTTCTTACTATGTGTAGATTGGTCATGTCACACATTGATCCATAAATCTACAAAGTTATCTTAACCTTGGAGATTAAACATCAGCTCCCACCCAGTTGCATCATCTATGTTATTCTTTCATCTGTTTATATTTCAAGATATCAAACATATCTTAAAATAATCAGTAGAAGTTTGGCTTTATTCATTTTTTATTCATTATGCATTATCCTTGGAAAATTCACACTATATTTCCAAGACTCAAGAAAAGTTAGACATTCTTTACCTGATTCCATTCCCTTTGCCCAGAGTTAATCCCTTACCTGAAATACCTCCATATGTTGTGTTCTTACCAAATGGCCTTATACATCTTTTATATTCCTGCTCACTAGCTTTCATATGCCAGGAAACAAAAACAGTGTTTAACACATCATAGATCCTCAATTAACATTTGCTGTATTAATTGATGAATTCTACCTTAGTAAATCAACATGCCCCAATGACCTAAAATCTTAGTTTCTACTTCATACTTTCCTTGTCTGTTTTCTTTTGCCAATAATACAAGACAACAGACAGAGTGGATTATAAAATAATAAAAAATAGAAGTTTACTTTGGCTCATAGTTCTGGAGGTACAAAACTGAGCACCATCCAATCCTGGTCTTCCTTCTGGCAGAGCCCAAGGTAGCACAGGGAACATATCACAAACGACAGAGAGTGTACATGTATGTGTCTCTGATCAGTTTCTTGCTTTTCTCTCTCTCTCTCTCTCTCTCTCTCTCTCTCTCTCTCTCTCTCTCTCTCTCTCTCCCCTCTTTTAAAGCCACCAGGATTTAATTCCAGAGGCTCTCCCTAATGAGTTTATCTAATTATAATCACCTCCCAAAAGCCCCATTTCTAAAACAGCATAGTCAGATTAAGTTCTAACTCTCACAATGGGGATTCAATTTAAATAAAAGAACCTCTGAGAAAAGACTTAAACCATATCTGAACAATAGCAGGACTCAAATGGCAACCTCTAACAGGCCTACTGTTTACCCATTCTTCTCCCATGACAGCTCCATTGTAATTCATATTTTATTGAATAACAGTAAATGAAATAATATTGCATTAAGAACAGAAAAAGAAAAGGGCATTAATTTTAAGCAGTGGTTGTTAGAAAGCAGTTCTCTCAGAATATAAAGTTCTGCACATCATATGAAGGTATTCACTGACCTTTTATCCAACCTAATTTTTCAAATATGTTTGCATGGAGAGCACCCTAGGAAGATAGTCTTTATTCAAAGAAGGCAGATTTCTTCTTTGTGGTATAGAAAAGATAATGCCCTTCTCCAAAGCAAAAGTTGGTCAGAGGTGTTTGCAGCTCATTAGAAAAGATTCAGTTTCCCTCATCCCAGTGTTCTTCAATCCCCATCAGATTTTTGTGGAAGACAGAAGACGAAGATGCACCTTGTGAATGTGAGGCTAATAGTTTCTGCTCTGTCCTCTATTCATGTATGTTTAAAGGCTGAGTGACTATTGAGAATTAGGATTGAACCAAGTTGCCCCAACAGTGAGGTAGTTGTTGGTTACTTTCCTCCAGGTGGGAGAAGGTAAGCATGCATTCATGACATTGGTACAATAAGTATCTAGCTGAAAAATAATGTAGCTACACAAATAGTAGGTAGGTCAAAATATTAAAGGCTTTTTCAGTCAAGCCACATGCTCAACTTGAATCCATTTCAGTCTCACTTGAAATCAAAAATAAATATTTGAGGAGAGCCCAAGATGTAATCTGAATGAAACACCTCTCCTCAGGTGCTGTGAGTTTGAATCAAATATGCCATAAAAGCAGCTTCTTGATGGAAGAAAAAAAGCAACAAAAAAACAAACAAAGCAACAAGAATTGAAATACAGCTGAAGAGACCCCAGAAAGCTGACCAGGGAGAGCAAAGGAGCCCATCCACGTGGCAGCAGTGCCACACCATGGAGCAGTGGCAGCCATTAAGCTGCAGCCTGAGACGGGAGTCTACTAACACCTCTGCATACCCAGTGACCAGGCATGGAGTTAGCAACTCCAGAACTTCACATTCTAATCAGGCAGCATATCTTTGCACCTTCCACAGTAACCAGATCGTGTGGTATGACCAGTAAGCCTGAGGTGCGGCCACCCCAGCTCACCTCTCCCTCCAGAGCTGGAGCAGTGATCAACTGCACTGTAGAGCTTGAATCAAAACTGCCGCAAAAGTAGCTTGTTGCCAGAAGGAAAGAAAAGAAAAGCAACAAAAAAAAAGTGAACAAAGCAACAAAAGCAGCTGAACAGAACCCAGGGAGAACAAAGGAGCCAGCATAAGCGCGCCATGAACTGATGGCCGCCATTTTTCCAGCCACCATTTTGCCAGCCACCAAGAGTGGGGTTTATTAGAACCAAGGCCTCCAACAACCTCCTGCCTAACCAACAACCAGAAGTGAAGTAATCAAATACAGAACTCCACACCATAATCAGGCAGCATATCCCCACAGGATTAACAAGAACACTTGTGACAACCATTTTAGGCCAGCGGGAGGACACCCGAGATCATCCCTCCCACCGGAGTCAGAGCAGCAGGAGTCTGTAAGTTGAATTGCACCCCTGGGGTGCGGGAGCCCCTATACTAAGGACACACACAGTCACCGATCCTTCTAGCAATTGGATAGGAGTAGAAGTGTGGGAGGGACTCAGGGCACACAGGAAATAGGAAATAGAGACCTTCCAGCCACCCTGGAAAATGTTCGGCATATAGATTGCACTCCCGCCACCAGCAAAGGCAAAGAGAGGGATGCAGACAGGCCCTGTGGAGAGCTCAGAGACACAAGCTTGCAGCAGGAAGGGCATCAGTGGACCTCCCTGCCTGCACTGACAGAGTGAGCAAATAAGAATGCCAGAGATACGCTCAAATATCTAATAGAGTGATCATATATTTAAAAGCTGGAAATATCCATGCAGACCCAAAAGGGCTGCAGAGGCCAATTCAGCTCTGTACTTACAAACTAGCAGGGTTTTTGTTTTTGTTTCTTGTTGTTGGTTTTTGTGTGTGTGTGTGTGTGTGTGTGTGTTGTTTTATTTGTTTTTACCCTTTTTTCATTTTGTATTGCCTTTATTTATGTTTGTTTGGATGACTGGTTGCTTTGTTATTTTTGCTCAGTTTGTTGACTCTCATCCTTATCCCTTTTACAAGCTTCCCTCCCTCTCTCCCATCCATATTCTTCTCTTCAACATGTTTTCTTTTCTTTTTCCTTTTTTCCCTGTCTCATATCAAGACCATCTCATACTCACACCTAAAACTCTAAATTGACTACCAGAATCCCTCAACATATCCACTATCTCTAATCTTTACCATATGTCACCTCAACACACTCAATCTCTTATTCTACTGGATGATACCCTCTACTTTACCGTATTCTTGCACTCATCACTGTGACTTCTCACCCAACCTTTACCACTGAACACAACCTGTCCCTGTATATACCAGCAGACACCTCTAAACCCACATTGAAGAGATTGGATGGCAAAGTTTGCAAGAGTAGCAAAGATATAAATTTAAGAACAGGGAAATCATGGGAAGGAAAAATAGCAAAGAAACAATGAGCCACCACAACCCCACAATAACAGAACTCAACAACACTGAATGGCAGAGATTATCAGAAGAACAATTTATATCTTTAATAGTAAAAATGACAGAAAACTCGCAGAAAAAAATCCAGAGAGAGCTGGAAAGAAATAAAGGAATAAATAACCAAAGAATCTGACACCCTGAATAGGAATCAAAGAGATGCCTTGAAGGAAATGAAGGATGTGAAAGATATAATAATTGAAGTGAAGGCATCAATACAAACTATAAACAGTAGATTAGACCACATAGAAAATAGAATATCACTCTTAGAAGATGACCATTCCAAAAATGAATCCACAGTACATAATTTAGAAAAAATATTCAACAGTATGAGTTGGAAATCGATGAGATATGGGCCAATTTTAAAAGAGCTAATATAAGAATAATAGGCATAGAAGAGGGAAAAGAAGTTGCAACTAATGGAATAACCAATCTTTTCAAAGAAGTAATATCAAAGAATTTTGCAAACATAGAAAGAGAAGATGACACACATGTACAGGAAACATATAGACCTCCCTTGAGACAAGACCAAAGAAAAGGTTCACCATGCCACATAATAATCAAGTTGACTAATGTAGAGGCTAAGGATGGAATTCTAAAGGCAACAAAAGTAAAATGTCAAGTGACATTTAGAGGCAAACCAATTAGAATCACTCCAGACCACCCAAGTCAAGTTATGAAAGCCAGGAGGGACTGGAGTAATATATTCCAAATTCTGAAAGAAAATAACTTGCGCTGGGCATGGTGACTCACGCTTGTAATCCCAGCATTTGGAGGGCTGAGACCAGAGGATCTGGGTTCACAGCCACCCTCAGCTACCTAGTGAGGCACTCTGCAACTTAGTAAGACCCTGTTTCAAAATAAAGAATAAAAAATAGGGCTGGGGTTGTAGCTCAGAAGTAGCATGCCCCTGGGTTCAATCCCCAGTACTGCAAAATAAATAAATAAATAAATAAATAAATAAATAAATAAATAAATAAATGAATAAATAAATAAATAAATAACTTGCAGCCAACATTCTTCTACCCAGCAAAACTCTCTCTCAAAATTGATGGGGATATAAAAATCTTCCATGACAAACAGAAACTGAAAGAATTTATGTCTTCCAAACCAGCACTAGAGAAAATACTCAAAGAGATTGACTAAAAAGAAGAACTAACAAGTAAATGTCAGAACCAGACATAGAAAAATCAGTCCTTAAATTCATTTGGAATAACAAAAAGCCCAGGATAGCCAAAGTAGTTCTTAGCAACAAGAACCATGCAGAAGATATCAAAATACCTGACTTCAAACTCTACTACAAAGCCATAGTAATAAAAACAGCATGAAATTGGCACAAAAATGGACACATAGACCAATGGAGCAGAATAGAAGACTCAGAAATAGACCCACATGCTTACAGTCAATTGATTTTTGACAAAGGAGCCAAAAATATACACTGGAAAAAAAGATAGCCTCTTTAACAAATGGTGTTGGCAAAACTGGTTAACCATATGCAGGAAAATGGAAATAAACCCCCACTTTCTCACCCTGCACAAGAGTTAACTCAAGGTGGATCAAAAACCTGGAAGTCAGGTCAGAGACCTTGCAGCTACTTGAAGAGGGCATAGAGCCAATACTATAACACATAGGCACAGGTAAAAACTTTCTCAACAAGACCCCAATAGCACAAGCAGCTCAAAGGAAGATCAATACATGGACTTGCATTATATTGAAGAGCTTCTGTGCAGCAAAGGAAGCTATCAAGAACCTCAACAGAGAGCCCACAGAGTGGGAGAATAATTTTGCCATTTACTCTTCTTATAGAGGACTAAATATAGGATGTACAAAGAACTCAAGAAAATCACAGCTAAGAAAACAAATAACCCAATCAAAAAATGGGCAAAGGATCTAAATAGATACCTCACAAAAGAAGAAATACAAATGGCCAATAAATGTATGAGGAGATGCTCAACATCATTAGCAATCAGAGAGATGCAAATCAAAACTACCTTGAGATTTCACCTAACCCCAATCAGAATGGCAATCATCACAAACACGAACAACAACAAATGCTGGTGAAGGTGTGGAGAAGTGGGAACCCTAATATATTGTTGGTAGGATTGCAATTTAGTGCAACCACTTTGGAAAACAGTATGGAGGATCTTCAGAGGAATAGGAATGAACCTACCATATGATCCAGCAATACCATTTCTGAGTATCTACCCCAAAGAATGGAAACCACAATTCACAATTGCCAAACTATGGAAACAGCCAAGATGTCCATTGACAGATGGATTATAAAACTATGAGATATGTACACAATGGAATTTTACTCAGCCATAAAGAACAAAATCATGTTCTTTGCAGGAAAATGAATGCAACTGGAAAACATTATGTTAAGTGAGATTAGTCAGTCACAAAGAGTAAAAAAGTATATGTTCTCCCTAATATGCAGATGTTAGGGAGAAGATGGGGCATAAGAGGGACTCCAGATGAAAAAGGAGAAACCCTATATAGGCAAAGAAGTTGACTTAACTGAAGGTGATGGATGGGGTGAGTGGGGGCACCCTAATGCACATGATGTACTTTCACAAATATATCAAAGTCACTTACTAAACTGAACTTGAGAAGGAGGGAGGGTGAGGGAGTGGGGTGGGAATTGGGGAAGGGGTTAAATTAGAAATGTGTGCATATATGCCTATATCAGCTTGTACCTAACAAAGATGTATGATTACAATGCACCAATTAATAAATATATATATTTATATATTTTTATATATTTTTATATCTATAAATATATAATTTATATGTTTATATATTATATATTTTATATATAATATACATATTTATATATAAATATAATTTTTTTTGGTGGTGGTACTGGGGATATTGAACTCAGGGGCATTCTACCTCCAAGCTATACCCCCAGCCCTATTTTTTAGTCTTTTTTTTTAAACTGAGTCTCACTAAGTTGCGGAGTGCCTCACTAGGTAGCTGAGGCTGGCCGCGAACCCGGATCCTCTGGTCTCAGCCTCCCAAATGCTGGGATTACAAGCGTGCGCCACCACACTCGGCATAAATATAATTTTATATATATAAATATTCCATGCCTACTAGTATCAGGTCTATCTCCCCTCCCCAATGACCCTAACCGTGATTACTTTATGGAGAACAATAATTAGGAGCTAGATGATGTGTCTCCAACTTCATATCTAAAACTATATGTATCTATCAAAGTAAACTTGGAGACTTCAAGGACAAAAACACATCAAATTTTTATCTTTTTGTGGATATAGGCACACAGCTCATCATCCTACCCAGTTCTGCAGGGAAAAAAAGATGGCCAAATTCAATTGCTGCTGTCTGGACACAGCTTATAGAGAGGAAGAAAAAATTATGATACTTTATAGGTGAAGCCTTCTAGGCCAACTCAATCAATCACTGTTCATGGTCTATATTATAATGAGTAGGACTAATGTGTTCTGCATTTGGACTTCTCCAACCATGAAGTAATCCTGAGGCTCTTTCTGATAAAGAAAAAGTCATACTGGAGCATTGAAAGCAGGACAAATTCCCTTGCATTTTTCTACCAGTGCATTGGCTCCTACTTATTTTTTTACATCAGTTAATCCACAAGTCTGCATCCTTTGGATGGGGCTTTGACCACAGGGTTATACTGGAATCTGTCCAGGCAACTATGGAACAGTTTCTACCTTTGTAGCCCCTTAATACTAATGTCCTCTTTAAGTTTTGATTCTCATGACTAATTGCTTTGTGTTTTAGACACTAAGGCAAAGGAAACCAGCCTTACCCAGAGGCGAATCTTATGATCATGACCTTGTCACATTTTTAATACAACTATAAGATATATTTCCTTTAAAATGCAGACTTCAGTGTGCCACTGAAGTATTGTGAGAAATTTATCCTTAACTCCACTTCTTTATCAAAGCTACTGACTCAACAGGCCCCCTACTCACAAAAGATTCTATGCGTAGTCTTGAGTCATTAACAGTTATGGATCACCTAAGCTGAATCCAGTGATACTCACAGGGTTGCTGAAGCTACTGAACTTCAGCACCAGCTATACAGAATTGAAAATGGACATGGTTATTCTGTGTGAGAACTCAAGATCATTCTCATAATTCTGGTCAATACATCTTTTGATGAACCTTAATATTTCTATTTCTATGTTTTTATTTCCATTTCTATGAATTCTATTGTTGCACGTGGTATATATAACAGACTGTATATTAAAGATATCCCACTTTAAGACTGCAAAATAAGAAAACAAAAAGCAGAAACTTATAAAACTTCTTGGGTCACTTCATAAATACCATTATAAAGCTTCATTCCCTGGCATGACCAATTGGAATCAGACTTCCAGATTGCCAAAATTTCTGCCAATAAATATCTCACATTTCTTCACATTTTGAGAGCAGGTACTCTACAATGTTTTGTTCTGGGCTCTAAGAAAGGATATCTGTAAACAGTTTCAACAGAAAGAGATAATGTGGACCACTCTAAGACAAAGTAAAAGAACCTTCTAATATAATATAACTCCTTACATGGCAAAGATTGTACTAGTTTACTTGAAGCTTGTTATAAACTGTTAGGGTTCCTTATTGTTGGGATTCCTTAGCAACAGCCTGTGCATGTATAAATATAAACCTAGTACATGATCAACATCTACCTTAGCCCTTGTGGATCTTCTCATCATGAGAACTGTGGGGCAAGAGGAACTGATACACACATGAAGCACATTATACTTGCTGTGATTTGACTAATGAGTCTTTTGTGTCTGACACAGGAATCTCATGTTTGCTTTCAAAATTTATAAAGGTATAGCAGGCTAACTCATTATCTTACAAAAAATAGTAAAATCTCCAATCCTTTATAATGCTTGAGAGAAGTCATCATTTTCAAAGCATATATGTATGTATGAGCTAACATGAGTGGGGCAAATCCATAATAAGGGGGGAAATAACTACATAAAATTCCCAATGTTTTTCATTGTTAATTTATGCACTTTTATTTCCTCAATGAATGAATTCCCCCTCTCCATTTAACAGAAACAATATTAAAGAGCATGGTTCTTTTTTTTTTTTTTTTTTTTTTTTTTTTTTGCGGTACTGGGGATTGAACTCAGGGGCATTCTACCTCCGAGCTATACCCCCAGCCCTATTTTTTATTCTTTTATTTTGAAACCGGGTCTCACTAAGTTGCAGAGTGCCTCACTAGGTAGCTGACGCTGGCTGTGAACCCGGATCCTCCGGTTTCAGTCTCCTGAATCCTGGGATTACAAGCATGCGCCACCACTCCCGGCAAGAGCATGGTTCTTACTATCCTACCTTCTACTGAGGAAAAATGCATATAAATACTGGTTTACTTAATTTGAAAACTGACCTAAGTAGGCATGTTTTCATTTCATATTTGTTATTTGGAAAATTAATTATTTCAAGAAAATATTAATACACTAAACAACAGAGTATCAATTGTTTAGAAAATGTTTTGTAGAAGTTATCATTAGAGTATGATTACAACTCTCGTCTATTGCTCAGCCCAATGAGCTATACAAAATTTGTGTCTATAATGAATCATTCATATGACTGCAGACACACTAGGAAAGGAAATGCTATAAGCAGGATGGAGTCCCACAGCAATTACATTGAATCTCATGAGTGTTGTATATATTATTATTATATACTAATATGTTACCATTTAATTTGTTCTACACATAACTTATTTTGAGGGTATGGATGTGCCAGTAGAGAACATGAATAATTAAAGACTGTTGTGCTTTAGAATCATCCATAAAATTATTTATAAAAGTTTTGTAATCAAAATCTTTCAAACAATTGCTGCCAGTTTAAAATGCACTTTATCCTTTGTGGCCAAAGAGGGGAAATATGCATTCTGGGACACTTGAGTACAAAGGCCCAAATGGGAAAGAGACCTCAGAAATGACTGTTTGGGGAGCCTCATTTCTCATAAATATTAAACCTAATTTTTTCCAATTACAGCCAATATATATGAATGCAACGCTAGTAGAGACATCTAATTCTAAAATATCATTATAGTTAATACATTTGGGTTCATTTAAAGTTCATAACATAAGGAGAATGATTCAAGCTTTCAGTGTCTACTATGAATAAACATCTAAATAAGATAATTTATTTGATTGCTATTTTATACTAAATAAATCTTAAAACTGATTCTTATTGCTATATTATAGTAGGAAATATTTCACAAATAATATTGAAAGAATATTTTAGATCATAAAATAAACTGTTCTCATATATTCTTATGATAATGCTCATGTTAATTATATTAAGCATCAAGACTGTGAAACTATATTATTTCTTACATACTTGTTGAATGCATATAAATATATATTCAAAAATGAAATTAAATTCTAAGTGTTTAAACTCAATATTAGTTATAAATTTCTGAAATACTATTATTGCCACAACATTATAAGTAAGAACTCTTGCTAGGAATTGACTTTTTAATATTATTTTTAAATTTTAAAGTATAAATCATGCTGCTGAATGTTATTATATATGTTTGCAATAGACCTTTATTAGGGTTTAGTTTTAAAATGTCACCTAGACCTTGTGTTGTAGACTAGGCAGCCATTTTTGGAGGTGGGACTTGGTTGCTTGGTTTCCAGGAGCCAGCTGTTGTAGCTTCCTGCTTTTCTTTCTCCTGTGGCCTTGTGCTAATAAAAGTTCTCATATTCTCTTTCTACTCCCTGCCTTGATGCCCTGAGAACCTGCAGCCCCAGATCCTACTTGAAAACCAGTATAACATTGTCTGAAATCTTCAGAACTATGAACAACTAAAATTTTTCTTCAAGTTTTATGTGTCAGGTGTTTGGGTTACAGTGGTGAGAAGGCTGATTAAAACTGTTTTGTAAGGTGAAACTCATTTTCACTCAGTTAATGAGTATTTATTTGTAAAGTTAATAGTTTAATAATTCTATCATTCTTAACAAGGTAATATAGAGATCTATTGGGTTGCTGAATTTAAGAGAAAGATTAAAGAAAGAAGAGAAAGATGGGATAGTGAGAGAGAAAGGATAAAGAAACAAGAGAGGGGAAAAGGAAGGGAAGAAGACAAGATGGAAAGAAAGGAGAGGAAAGAGAGGAAGGAAGGTAGGATGATGGGGAGAGTGGGAAATAACTAGGTACAGAATGCTATAAATAGCCATACAGCAAATAGGGAATATTATTTAATGTTTACTGTTTACTAAATGATAACTAGAATCAAACTGTAAAAATAACCTGCCTTCCACCAGAAAGTCATTTACTTAAGCAGAAATATCTGTTTAATTACCCATGACCACATTTCTAAATGGCATGAAAGTTCAGGTATATCCATAATAAAAGGGGAAAGGATATCCAAAATAAAAACAGGGAAATAATTTGAATATATTCCAAAGAACTATTATTCATGAAACCCTAATGTTATTCCTTAAACCCTAATGTTTGATATATATTTCCTGCTAATCATAAAAATTATGTTATAGTATCTATGATCCCAATTTGCCATTCAGAAATGGAGGCCAGAAAATAATCTGCAGAGTTCTTGGAAGAAAAAATGTTTTCCTCTCATCTTTTATATCAGAAGAACTCTGTGTATATTTTGTGACTCTTACCATTTCCTGACCTCATTATAGTTATTTCCAATGTTTCTCCTCTATCTATAATTCCTCAGGCATCTGATTCATTTCTAGATAGTCCCACTGATTAGCCTACTTCCTTACACAGAACAGACATTGAATGTCATGATCAGTCACTGTGTGTTGACTGGAAGCTTCAGGGTAGTGGTTGCAAAAATGAACCTCATAGTCAGACTGGCCTGGTCCAAAACTTGCTTTTTTATTTTCATCTATGTAAACTTTAGCAAGTTACTAAACTTCCCCTTGCCTCGGGAGCCTCCCTAAAAGTTGATAGGAGTTTTAAATCAGTTAATTTTCCTAAGGCACTTAAAACTTTACCTAAAACATAGAAATCACAGCCATCATCATCACTGACATCATTATTACTCTATAATTTCTATAACAAGCATACACCTACTGTGTACACAAAGCTGAGAAGTACCTTTTTCTTTTCTCTTACAAAAGGAGAGAAGTTTTCCGCAGAATATAGGAAAAAATCCATGTCTTGTGCCCTGAAAGAATACAAAATAGGAAAGATTTCATTGCCTTTTCTGAAGCATGCAAAATTATTTGTCCAAACTTGCTAAAATTGAAAAATCAGGTATCAGCTCCAAAATCTCCCTTGACAACCTTTTCATCCACCATATTCCTTCTTCCTATACCAGGAGATATTTCTTCGTTTGTAACCACTACCTCTATTTAATGAGGAGAGTGGATTTCTCTCAAGTTTCTGTACTGTATCCTACTCTATGTCAATCAGAGTGGTTCCATGACTGAAAATAGTTTTCATTTTTTTTTCTTGGCTTGAAATAAAGCATGTCTTTCTCCTTGGCAATAAAGTGATTCGTTGTACTTGATTAAAACTCTATGGATAAATACATTTCTGGTAGAAACAATATAATGGATATTTGCTCATTGATATTTATTCTTGATCTTGTGTTTTAATCTTTAATAGACCACACCCATGCAAAAAAAATTATTGTCTGATGATCGAGTCTTTTTCATCCTAAACCTTGACTAGATTATCATTCTCAACCATACATTATCAGAAAGATTAGAAAAAAAAAACAAGCTTGAAGTAAGAGACTGATCTACGATATATTTAAGAATAAAGTTTTACTTCATTAGTAGAATTCTAAAATATATCACTAATGCTCACATGGAACTTGTAATGGCCATATATT
The DNA here is from genome assembly GCA_004027655.1 of Graphiurus murinus. Classification (NCBI taxonomy): domain Eukaryota; kingdom Metazoa; phylum Chordata; class Mammalia; order Rodentia; family Gliridae; genus Graphiurus; species Graphiurus murinus. The sequence goes on along the minus strand of PVLC010000907.1, from coordinate 55,238 downwards.
TAAGAGAAATTAACTCAAGATATGTAAATTGATTGAGTACTGAACTCTCCTGCAGTTATTAGAACTAATTTACACCCTCTGAATCTTAAATTGACATTTATACCATTTTAATAAGAATCCATTATGAATTTCATTTTATGGAAAGGGGTTGTATTAACTGAAAGTAACTGCATGCAAGCAAATGCCAAATAGAACAAGAAACAGATTTTAAATAGAAGTTAAAATTCATAAATATAGTATTTATAATAATACCTCATATTTGTATACTTTTTTTTCTTTAATAAAGTCCTTTTGCTAGGTAGCTAGCCAGAAATAAGCAGGATAGGGAAAAGGAGACAGGGAGGAGCCTCCCTAAGAAGAGATAGGAATTGCCCCACCCAGCTGTGGTCAGAGACTTCCAGCCTATTATGTTGCAGCTTTAGATTCCCATAGAACTCAGTCATGTGCAGTCATACTAAGCCATGGCATGAATCCCAAAAGTAATCACCCCAAATTATTAAGCATGGGGAAGAGTGGGATTTCTGGACAGTATAGAAATTCACCATGCAACAGACTGCCCTCTTTTTTTATTCTGCTCTGGGACTAGCCAGCTGTGTGATCCTCCTGTTGAACCCACCCAATAAAGCCCTTCATCTCACCCTATCTATGTCCCCCAAATGAAATCTTTCTTTTGAGGAGATAAGAACTGAGGGAAACTCACTGCTCTGTGACACTTTAAAATATCATGTCCCATTTAGTTTTCATAAAATCCTTAGGTAAAAAAAGATATTTTTCCTGAGTTTAGGCCTGACATCTTATGGATTTCTATTGCTGCTTGACAATATTAGGTGTTGGAATTTTATCAAAGCAACATTAAAAAAATAAACCAGGGGAATTGAATTAGTCATTTTTAAATGTTCTAGAAAAGTCAATTGGCTTTGGCACTAAAGAACATTGCATTCCCTTCATTCTTATCCTTTAAAAAAATATGACTAATTTGCATAAGAGGCCAGGTGGTCAATTTACATAGATAAGACCAAAGAAAATGTGTGCAGTACTGGAAGGTTGGGGACACAGGAGGGGAAGGAACAATGTAGAGTGTGCTTGGTTTTTGTTTTGGTTTTAATCCTTGGTTTGCCAGTTTAAGCAATGTCTAAGTGGATCAGTGAAGATTAAAAAAAAAAAAACTCTTTGTTCCTTTATCTGAAACCTTTGCAATTTATTCAAATGAAATCTATCATATTCATACTTTAAGTACAATTAGCAAGGTAAATAATAATAAAATAAAATACAAAATATAATGGAAACAAATTTGAAAATTAGAAAGTTAAATTTATAAATATAACAGTACAATTAATTGGATTTTTCTTGATATATCCTATTTTATCCTCCCATTTAAAACATACTATAACATCAGAATGTACCAGTTATATAAGAAATTATTATTATTTGCACTAAAGGTTGATAGCCATAAATATGAAGATACTTGAGGTTCTTTATAATAAAGCTGATTCTGTTATTCCATCTTCATATAACTGACATTAGAAAATATTATGTAAGCTCTTCTTAGGTTACTGCTAAGTAAATGGGGAGGGACAAAGCTACCTTCAACAGTCATTTACTCATGTAAGGAAGAGAATAGAACTTCTATCACTACAAAACACCCCCTTTTCCACTTAAAAACATTGTTTGTAAGAGCAGTAAATTCTGGTGGAAATTGAAGTTATCTCAGTAATCAACTTTTATATTATGAAAGAAAAATCCCTGATTATTCATGATAGGAATAGAAAAGGAGGATGATATCTATATTACTCTAAATATAGAATGATAGACATATTTAAGTTACTCCTGCTGGCCCAGGAGATAGGATTATTAGAACTTAAGAGATAGATACAGCCGGGCATGGTGGTGCACGCTTGTAATCCCAGCATTCCGGAGGCTGAGACCAGAGGATCCGGGTTCGCGGCCAGCCTCAGCTACCTAGTGAGGCACTCCGCAACTTAGACTCGGTTTCAAAATAAAGAATAAAAAATAGGGCTAGGGGTATAGCTCGGAGGTAGAATGCCCCTGAGTTCAATCCCCAGTACCGAAAAAAAAAAAAAAAAAAAAAAAGAGAGAGAGAGAGAGATAGATACAAGTTAACTGGAGGAAAAGATAAAAAGCCACATCAACCTGTAATTGGAGACCACCTCCGATTAGAAACTGCCAGAAATTCTCTGTTGTAAAACATAGCCAGTGAATGTTTATTTAAATATATAAATAAATGAGTGTTTATTTAAGTATATAAAGTATATATACATGCATACAGGAAAAGAAGCTCTGTGAAACTAGGAAAGCCGCACTAAACTATTATCTCCTTTTAAAAGATAAGGAAAATTAATTTTACAAAAAAATGTGCTTTAGGGTGTCCCTAAAGCACATGATGTACCTACACAATCATAACAAGGTCACTCACTGAAGTGAACCTTAGGGGGAGGGAGGGGGAGGGAACGGGAATGGGGAGGGAATCGGGGAAGGGGTCAAATGAGAATTGTGTGCAAATATGTTGTTAACAATTTGTACTTAACAAAGATGTACGCTATATTGCACGAATTACTACAATAAAAA
>PVLC010000907.1:0-52552 GCA_004027655.1 Graphiurus murinus | reverse complement strand
TGAGCAACCCACAGGGACCACTGCAAATTCTTACAGTGTTATTCTAAGAAAAAAATTAAGAGCTGAGTAATATCCCTATGATGAACATAATGTAAACTACAATAATAAATATTAACTGTAATTTGCTATTTCCAAGATAGTTAGACATTAAAACAATTATATATTTTTAGAAGCCTGCATTAGAAAAAAAATTAAGAAATGAGACAGAACTTTGGAAATATTAAAAATTAAAGTCATTTAGAAATAAAGGCTAAACTTGGAATAATTCAAGATTAATGAATACAAATGATAATAGCCTATTATCAATAGAAGTTCATAAGAAATAAAGAAAGATAAACAGGATTAAGGGAAATCAATGATTATTGAAGACAGAGTTTAACAACAGATGATGGAAAATCCTGAAAACATTTTTTAAAAAAGGGTATAGGACAAATGCTAAAAACTGCATTCTAAGAAAAAATTGTCAGAAACTTGGATCTAAGTTTTTATTTATGCTTGAAACAGTGTACTTCATGTCTGATACTATCAAATACCAGGATTTAATCTCTTAAAATTACTGGAATTTAATGAAAAAAAGGTAAAAAAAATAAGTGACAAGAGATACTTTTTTTAAAAAATTATTGGTGCATTGTAATCATACATCATAATGCAGTTCTGAGTGATAGAGACATACATGTGCACAGCACTTAGTAACCTTTCCCCTGGTTCCCAACTCCCTCCCTCCCCTTCCCTGTGCACCATATTGAGCTTGGCAGTGATCATTTTGTATATGTATATCCTGAAAATTGAAAGGTTTCCTTCATCAAGTCTCCCTCCCCCCATTTGCCTCCTTCTAATAGACCCCCTTCATCACTCCACTAAGGCTTCTCTCCTTTGTCTGGGGTCCCTTTTTTATGCCAATTTCTCCCTAGTTTCCTTTTTGGTGTGATGCTCTAAATCAGAAGAAATGAAGTCCCATCTTAATACTACTTAAGGAAGGAAAATGTAAACTGAGAATTGTACAATCAACAAAACTGACTTTCAAGTATACCTCCATCTGGTATCAATGTGAAGAAATATAAGGAACAATATTCCTTTGGGCCCTTGCTGAGGAATCTACTAAAGAAGAGCTTCAGTCAAACAAGGATGAGGGAGACACTGATGATGAACACTAAATATATATAGTTACACATAGAAGTAAGCCCTAGTTTTTAAAAGAGGTAAAATATATTATGTAATGACTACTCTGATAATGTAAACATTGTATGACTATTCGAAACAGAAAACTTTGAAGACAACAAATCAAAATTGTGTTACAATTATTTTCAGTAAGTATATTGTAGCATTAGTATTATTAGTTTTTCTAAATAACTATATGTATAAACATTGGTAAAACAACTGAGTAATTCTATTATCCTCTAAGTCCTTAAGATTAGTGACACTAAAAAAAAAAAAAAAAACAACTGAGAGAGAAAGAAGGGGAGAGAAAAAGGAGAAAAAGAGGGAGGCAGGTAGGGAAGGAAAGGTGGGAAGGTGGAACAAAAAGAGAAAAGAGAAAAATATTCATCTTAATAACAGAGAAAAAGGAATACATTTATTATGAAAAGTAGTATAAATTCTATTTTCAAACTCTTGGAGAAGTTCCACCTTTTTTCTTTACTCTTGCCAGCTTAGACTTATGCCTTAGGCTTATTCCTTCCTAGAGACATGGACTAAAACCACTTCCTATCTATTTCTCATAACAATCCAATATAATTAATCATTATTATCTCTGTTTTATAGGTGACAAAGATTAAGCTCCAGGAAGCTACATTACCGCATAAAATCTCATAGCCCGTATACTGAGCTATGGCTTAAAAACAATTCTTTTGAATTAAAGTTCAATATGCCTTTCATCATGACACGTACACACATAAAAATGTGCAAAATACAAGGAAAGAGTAAAAATTACTTTCCCAGTTCTTCCAGTAATTTCCACTGACTAGTATTTTCTAATATATATTAAGGTGTAAAGTACAGGTCTTAAGTGTATAGCTCAATATATCAAAATATATAAATTTTTGTACATATATAGTCATGTAACTTGTGATACAATATTGAGCACCTTCAACATCCCATAGGCTCCCTCTTGAACCCTAATAGTCGATAATTTACCCAAAGCTAACATAACTTTTGTTAAAATATGCATTTCAAATATTCACAACTTCATAAAAATAGGATTAATTATGTATTCTTTTTTGTATCTGAATCATTTTGCTCAACATTGTGTCTGTGAAGTACATCCAGGTAAGTGCATCTATGATACTGTGGCCATGGTCTTACTCTAGTTTATTCTTTTCCATTAGGGTATCTGTTCTATAAATATGTCACAATATACATATGCATTTCCCTAATGACAGAGATTCAAATTGTTTCTATTTTAAATAATTTTGGATAAATCTGTAATAAACATTCTTTACTATGTGTTTCAATGACTATAGTGCTCACTATCCTTGGGACCATTTCCATATCCTAGTATAAGGATCTGCTTAGCTTTATTTGAAGATAGCATATTTATAAGGTAAACAATTCTGTTTGAACAAGTCGTTAGTCTCTTAAAGACATTTGACTTGCTTCCAATTGCAAACCAACCTCAAACTCCAGGCAAGCAAATAAGAAAAGCCCTTGCTGCTCTTTTTGCTGCCTACTTTTCAGCCTCATCTATTGCCCCTACTGGTGCTAAACTTCACTCAGCGGAGACATAAACTGCTTGGAATTTCCTTTGCTCTTACCACACTTACATCATGACTAAGGCTGAACCTTCTGTCTAGACAATCCCACTCTGCATGTTCACTTTGTTACATCCTATTCATCCCCCAGAATGTATTTGTATTTCTGGCTATTCCACCAGACTGTGAGCTTCAGGACATTCATTCATCTTTATTTTTCTAATCCCCAGCAAAATATCTGACACATTGTTAAATACATGGATTTATTAGAAATAAAGATACCTCGCTTACAATGACAAATGTGTATCCCATCCCCCTCCCTAATTCTTCCCCAAGAGTACAACATATCTTTGAATATATAATGAAAAATCTGAATAGAGTTAATATTAATCTCCTAAATCCTGAGATTAATGGATAATTCCTAACGTTTTAAAGATTATGGTTCCTCATTTGGAGCACAAATACAAAGTTAAAAAAACTAAAATTGCTCCTTCCAACTCCCAGTGATCTTAATAACTTCAAGATGATGTTTTAAATGGAACTTCTACAACAAAGACTATAAATAATATATTTTTTAAATTTAGTATTAGAATTTTTATGCATACATAAAAATTGATCTGAAACTAGATTGCACATCTGGAAACATTTTGTAAACTGGATTAGAACCTCATGAGAAATCAAAATGCATTACAGACTTAGTCTAAAATTTTAGCTTAATTATACTTCTCATTTTCTATAAGAAGCCATGTTTTGAGATTGGATTGTCATCAAAGGCATATGGTTAACCAAATGTGTGAAGAAATACAAGGTTTCAGAGTAAAACATTAGCAATGTATGTGCAAATGAGAATGTTATGCATGTCTATACCAAAGTGGGCATATGCTTTAAATAGTTGCCACCTTACTTCCTCATCACAGAGCCATTTCAGCTTTATACAGAGGTCCAACTGTGTTTCCTTTGAGAGCTCAACATACAATTTTTTTCTTAGACAAAAAGAACAAATCTTGATATGTTAAATCTTTAGTAATTAGCATGGCAATCTTTCTTCTCTCTGAAGATCCAAGATAAAACCTCATCTTCCCTTCTTTATGTAAGGTTTATGGAAAATATCTTCTTGTTTTTATTTGTTTCACTTTTTTTTTTTTTTTTTTTTTTTTTGGTGGTACTGGGGATTGAACTCAGGGCCATTCTACCTCCGAGCTACACCCCCAGCCCTATTATTTTGAAACCGAGTCTCACTAAGTTGCAGAGTGCCTCACTAGGTAGCTAAGGCTGGCCACAAACCTGGATCCTCTGGTCTCAGCCTCCGGAATGCTGGGATTACAAGCGTGCGCCACCAAGCTGGGCTTTTGTTTCACTTATTACTGCAAGAAGGGAGTGGGGGAAAAGCTTGATGTCTGGGCCACAAACTCCACTTGTTGATGTTGAACTTGTGTCAATTTAAATGTAGAAGGTGAAAACCTCTGCCATCATGTTAATGTGATTAAACTTTTTTGAAAAATCAGATGTTACAAAATTGTCTGTTTTTCCAACTTATAGTTACTATTAATTATGTAAAGTGTGAGGTATTAGGAAGAATCTCATATAGATTTTATTTAAAGGACTTAAAAAGAAATTTTACTTCCAGATGTCTAAATGATCATTGCATTGAATTTGGAGGAACATCAAATTCTGACAGTTTGATAATGAGTCCTAAAGCTTTAGTCATTTCCCTTTCTATCTTATTATGATTACCTTTTAATCCTTACTCATTTTAAACACCTTTTCCTATATGTTTTATTATTAAACTAGTTAACTGGGGAAATTTTTTAATATAGAAAATCAAAATGTACTAGAAAAAAAAGTTCATCTCTGCTTTCTTCCAGAGGTAACCATCATTTAATATTCTTCTCTAAAAAGGACAGAAGTTGTTACTAAAAATATAATGGAGGCCAACAAGTTCTTGAGAATTCTAGATTTATGAAGAAAAAAGAAAAGAATGAACTTCTCTCAATTGTTGGGTGCCTCTAAGAGTAATTATGCTTTAACCAATTGCAACTGAAAACTAAAGGTCTAAAAATTCTGGATCACATGAGCTATATGGCATATGGAAATAATTAGACCCAGGAAGTGGTAAGGAAGATAACAACCGAATAATGACAAGATAGAAAAAGCTCACAATAATTTTTTAAGGAAGTAGATTTCCTAAACATTGCTAATATCAATGATGACTCCTCTGCTTCGACAAAAGCTTCAGTAGAAGAGAATGACTAGCTTCTTGGAAACATTATAAACCTGGAGCTAAGATTGTGTGCATATTGGAAAACTGTAGAATAGGGCCTGAGAGGAAGTAGAAAAAGTAAAGGAAAAGTTTGATGCTGCTAACACCAGTGCTTATTTCTTATTTCTACTATTATATCCTTACTGTTTCTCTTATACAATATTTGAGGATGAAAAGGGAAAGGAAGGTATGAGAAGAAAAAGGAAAATGAGAGAAGGGGAGAGCAAGAAAAGAAGAGAACAAAAATGATAGTGGAGGGAAGACAGGAATGGACAGTGAACCAAAAATAAATAAATAAATAAAGATAAAAGAAAGAAAGAAAAACTATCAGAAAAATACTTGTTAGACTACTCTTTAAAAAATACGGAAATTGCAGAAAAAATGTATCAGAGTAATAACCAAAAAAAACACTGACAACAAAATCTTACAAGAAAATGATAAATATATACATGTATATATATATATATACTTATATGTGTGTGTGTGTGTGTGTGTGTGTATACATACTAGAAATACTACATAATGTTCTGAGCTATTTGTTGCAATCAGAAAAAACCTTTATATTTTGCTGTCTTCTGTTTTGACTTTGTAAAAATATCTCTTGCTACATGCTGGCTTCCTACATGCTGGTACAATTTAAGCCACCAATGTCCACAAAATAATCTCAGAATGTTGCAAAAATCCTGTTGATCCAAGGAATAGATTCAAACATGTCTGAACTGACTTTCTGCCTTCCACATTCATGATTAGTGCCTTCTCCCCACAAAGCTGGTGGATTACAGACTAAGGAAACTGCCTTCTCCCTTTCTTTCTAAGAATTTAAAAGTGTGTCCTTGACTAGAGGAGTGGTCTGAGTAAATGTTAACACTAGTGATGGTCTGTATCCAGTGGTGATAGGTAGGGATGAACAATAGTGGTTCTATCATGCTTGAAACGCTTCACCTTTCCATTTCCCAAAACTTACCAAGAGAGAAACAGATCAGCATTTGGTTATACTCATTACCAGGCAGAATAGCTAATAATTCCAAAGGATACTGTGCATATAAGACAAAAGAAAAAGTATAGCCAGTATAAAAGAAAGGCAATGAAGTGAGTATACATGAATTATAGCTGAATGAAGGCATAAAAAAATTCAAGTATACATAACACTTGTACTTAAAAATATGAAAGAAGATGGTAGCAATATCAACTAGGAAAAAGAATTTGAAGAATATTGGATATAAAATTGAGAATAAAGGAAAGAAAAAAGAAGAGATTAGATAAACAGAATGGTGGACACAGTTTAAGAACAAATTACTGAACAGGAAATCAAATATAGGCAATCTTCCAGAGGTAGAAATAAACTAAAATAGCATTAAATGTAATATAAAATATATGGAGAACTTCAGTACCACCAGCCAGACAATGGGAATCCCTAAAATAGAAGAGGTTAAAAAAAGGAAAGAAGAAAATGAACATAAATTGCCTAAAATTACAAAACTATGAAAAACCCCAGATTGAAAACCTCAAAATGACAAGAAATCAGATAATAAAAACTTCATTTCCAGATACACTATTATGATATTAAAAATACTAAAGACAAGAAAAGAATCCCAAAAGTTTACCAAGGGAAAAAGCAAATAGATCCATGGAGGGAAGAATAGAAATCAGTTGTCCTTAGACTATTCTATAGCCAGCTTTTCTTATATTGAAAGAAAGCTATTTTAATATCAGAATTTGCTAAAATATTAGAGAATGACAAAAATTTTTCTCAGGCAGATAAAGCCATGGATATTTTGTCAAATAAGACCAGCTATTTAGCATGTCAAATTTCTTAATATTATTTGTAATCTAGAAAAATAAATCAAAAGAGAGAGAATATCTGTAATCAACCAGAAATAAATTCTAGTATATATTAACAATGTATTAAATTTATTATCCCATAAGATAAGCAGTGAAATCAATACCAAACTATCAGAAGTAATAAAGAAATCGACCAACATTTCCTGATGAAAAATTGCAAAATTCAATAGTATCTCTTAATACAAATGCAAGTTCAAAAATATAATAAAAATCCATACTACTTTCACACTAGGATTTATTTTAAACACAAATATTCAATGATAAGAAAATATTAAAACTCTAAGGAGCCGGGCGTGGTGGCGCACGCTTGTAATCCCAGCATTCGGGAGGCTGAGACCGGAGGATCCGGGTTCGAGGCCAGCCTCAGCTACCTAGAGGCACTCCGCAACTTAGTGAGACTCGGTTTCAAAATAAAGAATAAAAAATAGGGCTGGGGGTATAGCTTGAAGGTAGAATGCCCCTGAGTTCAATCCCCAGTTCCGCAAAAAAGAAAAAAAAAGAAAAACAACAAAATGGTGACTTTTTCAAAAACCCTTCTATTTGCCTCTGCTCTCACAGATCTCCAACATCTCTGCTCCACTTCTCAATGTTTACTATACCAGTCCAGAATCCAAGTCATTTGTTTTTCTTTCCTTTTTTTTTAAGATGAGCATTTGTTTTACTTCTCTATAGCTCCCTTTCTCAGTATCTAGAGGATGGAACATTTCACTGTCAAGGGGATTAACGTATCAATGAATCAACTGTGCTAATTGACTATAATTGTGCTAATTGACTAGAAATAGAATAATTTAGCCGGGCCTGGTGGCGCACGCTTGTAATCCCAGCATTCGGGAGGCTGAGACCGGAGGATCCGGGTTCACGGCCAGCCTCAGCTACCTAGTGAGGCACTCCGCAACTTAGTGAGACTCGGTTTCAAAATAAAGAATAAAAAAATAGGGCTGGGGGTGTAGCGCGGAGGTAGAATGCCCCTGAGTTGAATCCCCAGTACCGCAAAAAAAAAAAAAACTCTAAGGTAGGGCATAGCTGAGCTAAATAAATGGAGAGACATACCATATCCTTAGGTAAGACAACTTAAAGGGCCTCCCCGAAATTAATCTAACAATTGAGTACAATCCTAATCCAGTAGGAATTTTTAAGAAATTTGACACATTTATACTAAAATTTACATTGAAAAATGAAAATCTAAGTAGCTGTTCTGTATGAAAAGATAAGAAAAAGAGAAAAATTTGTCATCGGTAATAGTTCATACTACATAGTCCTAGTTTTTCTTTTTATTTTTTTAAGTACTATAGTGGCAGTATGTTATTGGAACAAGAGTGGGCAGTGATTCAATGAAATAAAAATGAAAGTCCAGACACAAAGCTATTAATAGAAATATATGATAAATTTGGCAGCACAACTAATGGTCAAATGGTAAATTGTTAAATAAATGAATTGGGAAAATTGACATAATTATACAGAGAAAAATAAAAGCAGACCTTCATTCATACCACATATAAATATAAACATCAAATATATTAATGATTCAAGTGTGCAATATAAAATTATAAGGTCAATAATAGATAATATTAAAGAATAACTTGGGGTGTATAGTTGTGAATTGACTTCCTAAAAAAACCCCATTACCCCCACCACACACACATACACACACACACACACACACGACACAACTGCTTACATTGGAATTATAGATTTTGTTCAAGGAAAAACTTCGCAAAAGAAGATGAAAAACTGTAAAGCTGGTAGAAGTTTTCACTGTATCCAACTACAAAGAGTCTAATATACAAACTATACTGAGAACATTTTTTAAAAGAGAGAAACCATGAATCCCAATAGAATACTGGTCAAAGTATTTGTTCCACCAATTTACAGAAAAGGTTGTCTAAAAGGCCAATTATTGTATGAAGAGATACACAAACTCATTAGTAGTCAAGAAAAATGCACATTAAAACAATGAAATGTTTTATACCAAGATTGACCAAAATTAGAAATCTAGATGATGCTAAGTATTTTCAGGCTCATGGGAATATGAGATCTCTTAGAAACCACAGGTAGAAAAGTGGTTCTGATAACAGAAATTCTTAAGTTAAAGACATGTATAACGCAGGAGCTCTGTTGATATGTTTATGCCAAGGAGATTCTTGAGAGGTCCCCAGGGATCCAGGAACTTTACATGTGCCACAAGAAGCTATAGATGGTGCAGCAACAGCATGGAGGACTGGGTAGGTAATGCATGCCAAAAGTACACTGTGGCACGATAAGCATCAGCTAGGAGCAATGGACTATACTACTCATAGTCACAAGAAAAAAATCAGAACATACATCTGGATGAAAATGGTAAGAGTAAGATCTCTCACAATATCATTTCCATAAATTTAAAGTAGGCTCATGTATAGTAGCAATATATATTTTATAAGAATATAAGAACAGAAAGATATGGGCTATGGTTGTCTTTCATAAAGAAGGATGGTGATCAATGGGAATAAAGGAAACATCAATAAATAATATAGGAGAGTGTCCTTGTAGAGACCTGTGTTGAGCTGATAAGCTGAGGAATGTGGTTAACTTCATTGCATATTTTTTTAAATTGGAAGAGGAAAAAGTAGAGGACAAAAGATATTTTTAAAATAAACTAAAAAAATTATAATACAAAAATCACAGAATAGGGGTGATGTTCTCTACCTTTTTGTACTCTTAAAAAGATGCCCTCTTGAAAAGAACCAGGCATGGTAGCACGCACCAATAACCCCAGCTGATTTTTATATTCTTAATGAAAATATATGTGTACTTGAAATTTTACTTAACTATAGATATTAATAATTTATTTGAAGTGAGTAAAAAAGAATACAGAACTGGGTGTGGTGGTATACACATGTAGTCCTGGTACTAGGGAGGCTAAGACAGGAAGATTGCAGGCTCAAGGCCAGCCTCAGTAACTTAGCAAGACCCTCAGCAACTCAGACCCTGTTTCAAAATAAAAACAAAATAGGGCTCAGAGGTATGACACTGCTAGATTAAATCCTCAGGTGAGGTAGGTAGGTAGGTAGAAGGAGAGAGAGGGAGAGAGAGGGAGAGAGAGGGAAAGAGAGAGAGAGAGAGAGAGAGAGAGAGAGAGAGAGAGAGAGAGAGAGAGAGAACTCAGCCTTCTGTAAGAGCAGATGTGACACCCTACTTCTCCTCTCTTCTTTCCTACTTCTTACTTCAAGCACTGACAGTAAGGAAATTGAGGATTATGTCATTGAATATGAATGTCCTATGCTGTTCATTTCTTTACTAAAAATTAAAATTTATGAAAACACTGATTATTTTTTTTCTTTTTTTCCTCTCTTTTTAGGACACAAGCATCATTAATGTAATGGTCAGAATTTTCAGTGGATTGAAAATAAGAAAATATGTACACTTGAGCTGTATAATCATTCATTTCTTAAACAATCACGTATTGATGGGGATATATATATATATATATATATATATATATATATATATATATATATATATCTCACAACTTTAACAAGAAAACAACATATAGTAATAAATCTTAGGCCCTAAAATATGGCCTAATAAAGAAATTTTAATTCTCAATTTAGAATTATTCTTGATTCATTAGGCCATGTGTAATAGAGAGAATTTATAATTTGTATCATAATCAAGTCTCAATGCTGCATTGTCCTTAGGCACAAATCAGCCTTTACAATCTTGTTATTTCCTTAAATGTATGTGATATGTATCAAGAATCTGCAGTTGTGAAATCCACTCTGGAAATAATCTCCTGTTCATCTCTTTAAGCCTGGAATTCTGGCCTTTCTTAATCATCTCCCATAAATCTGGTCTTTGACACCACAGACAAGTACAACTTTATTAGTCGCAAGTCCACCAGGCGGCCTGTAAATGGCTTTCTCGAATTGCACTACTCTCACAGGCAACAAGTCCTTTCATGTTGATTAAAATATTTGAGGGATACAAACAACAACAAGAGAGTAACAGGAAATCCTTTCATCTTCTCAGAGGGAGCCGCTTAGTGCCACCAGCTTGACTTTCTTCAAACAAAACTTCTCTTTTTGTGGCTGAAGAAAGGCTTTGGCAAACACTTATCCTTTGATATGATATGCACTTGACAAAAATCACAGAAAAAAATCAAGCCACCACTTTGAAGAAAACGCTTATTAAAAACCCGAAGCTTTTAAGTGCACTAGGACTTAGTGTGCTCCTAGTGACAGGAGGCAGAATGTGTCTGTGGCATCGATTTGAAGTCAAGTTCAAATGGATGAACTTCAGGGCTGCAGCTGCCAGCTCATTCCTTCCTCTAGTTGCAAGTATTCCCTGAAAATTTGTTTGGTTTTCAAGTATATTCCAGAGTGTTACTTCTATATTTCATCCCAGTGAGGCATACATTTTATTACGAAGGTAGAAAGGAATGTGAGAAAATACTTGTTCTATAGACTTTGTTCCATGTCTCAGAATCTCCAGCAACCTGCCAATTTTGTTTCCAAGAAGAAACTCAGCTTTTCCGGAAAGAACGCTGAGATATCCTAGGATTAAACTAGATTTCTAACATAAAGAGCCAGGGTTGGGGATCCTCATACACTTTTAGGTCCAAAGGAAAGAAATGGTACGTTCAAATTAGGAGAGCTCAGAAGTTTAATGAAAGGATTTTACAAATATCTGGGCAGGGCTTAAAACCAACAAGGGATAAGACAATTCCTCTGGCCTTTTAAGGAGAGAAATGTTAGCAGCTACCCTCAGCAATCCTACAGGAGAAATCAGGGGAAGAGATCTCAAAATTTACTTTCTACTTCCTATCTCCCACAGCTGTTCCCCACTAATCATACCTCACCAGGGACCCAGGTAACTCAGTCCCTAAAGGTTAGCTTCTTAGGGCCAGAGAAGGAGGAGGAGTAAATTTGTAGGGCACACAGAAGTCAGTCAACGTATACACATCATCCCTTCCATCTAAATTGCCCCTAAAGATAGATGGTACCTACATGTTGAGGATACCACCAAAACAGCCTTTTCTCTACTGCAGGTAAAAGGAAAGCAGATTTTCTGAGAAAGACCTTTCCGTGTCAAAGATGAAAATATGGGAGTTCAGTCAAATTTGCAAATAATTTAAGAAAACACATTTAACATTCTTTTCAAGATTTTTATTCCCCCCAAATACACAACTATGTTTGCATTTAAATAATTATAATCAGAGCACATAAAAGTATGTGCAGAAAATTAATTGGAATGACTTCCTTGAAATAGTGTATTGCTATAATAATTAGTTTTAACAAAATATTCTCCTTCTTGATTCAAAAGGATATCACTGGAGAGAAAATGCAGATAGTAAATGCCTTACCTAGTAACTCAGCTCCTCCCAGCCTCTAAACATTTCTGCTCAGTCACTCCCCACATGTCAGGTCCAGCATGTCAGCAAATAAACTTGTACTTCCTGCTATGTCTTCCCAGGCCAGGACTATTAACTCCCTGAATGATGTAATATGCATGTGAGCTTTTTACATACTAAGTATTGAATGGATATGATTATTGATTATTGGACAGTTACACTTTCCAAATATCTACTGATATACGGTCATGAAACTTCATGTAAAAACTATAAAAAATAGAGCTGAGAAGACTTGAACTCATTTGATCAAGGTTTTGCAGGGATGAGCAATGATTTATACATGTGTCCACTGCCATTAGTGAAAAGTAAATGGAGAACTTGATCCAAGGATCTTTATCAATTAAGTTAAAATAATAGACTGTAAAGAAAATGAATTAATGCATTATGAAGCTGTCAAAATCAGTAAAACTCAAAGATGTAGTATTAAATAATTAGGAGATAGTAACACTTGCACATGAAGAAAAATACTTAAGTTTAAAGGTGTAATAGTGGACACTTAAAAGTATAATAGAGCTTTAGCCAGCAAGCAGGTTTTCACACCAAATCTGGGACTAATTCATCTATTTAACAACGGCAATTCTGAAGTGCATGGGGCATAAATGAAACAATATGAACTGGGAGCTGATGATTATTGAAGTAGGTATAGGTATTTATGGGCTTCAATGCCAACACTGTCCAGAAAAAAACTATAATATGGACCATATATGCAACTTCAAATTTTCTAGTAGACACATTCAAACAGGCAAGAAGGTGAAATAGGTGAAATCTTTTTTAATTTTTGAATTAGCTCATTATATGCAAAATATTAGTTCAACATGTCACTAGCCACATTTGAAGGTCTCTGTAGTTACATATGGCTAGTGATTACTGTACTGAAAGCAGAATTCTTTGCTATATACTCTAATTTTATGCCTGCTGAAAGTTATTGCTACAACAAATGAGAATAATTGAGAAAGATGGATTCCTCTCTATTTATGGACATTACTTCATCTATATGTTGAAGATATACTGGTCACAAGATAATTTATAAGGTTTCTTCTAATTTTCCTATTACCTAGGGTTGTTTTTCTAATTTCCTAGGTTTTCTTTTTTAAAGCAATCTCATTCTAGAACTTCATTACTCCATAGGAAAAAAAAAAGCCTGTTTTTTTTATTTTTTATGAATCAGTTTTATTTCCATTTAACATGATATACACATTCATGTCTCTAACAAGATCTGCACTATTACATTAAAAATACAGTACAATAATATTCAACATGAGGTACCTCATATTTATATATTTTTCCTTCATAAATAATACTGTAAACTGCTAAAGTCAAGCACACTGACAGACCAGTGGCTACAGTGTCTTGAATTAGCTGGGCCTATTTAAGCACCTTAAAAAAACAAAAAGTTCAGTGCAAAATTATGTAGAAATTAGACCATTTACTTAAATACTATTTTAAGATGTGCTTAAAGAATGTTACATTAGAACTTCTAGCCTAGTTATCCTTTATCCCAAGTATGAACAATGACAAAGACTGCTAGGTCCTTTGAAGAAAGCATCTATAGTGTCCTCTGTTTAACAAAGTTGTGTTTATACACTAGAGTTGCCTGCCTTGTTCAAACAATGATTTCTAATTTTAAAAGCTACAAAATTCAAAATTACCAAAGAAAACAAAGCAAGCACACTAGCTTTTACTCCATGTATGTTGAAAATATAGAAAGAAGACTAGGGTTTAAAATACATTATTTTTTATTCTTGATACAATTTTTGAATTTTACCCACAGCTCTCAGTCATAGGCCAATCAGACAATAGATTTTTTTTCCTTTTAAAGTAATAGTAGTTAATGTAAAATAAAGTTTTCCCATACCCAGTGTACACGATCTTGTGAAGCTTTCACCTAGCGGTTTCCTAGCATCAGAGGGCAGCTCAGGAACAGGAACATTGAGAGTGAGTACTGCAAGAATAAGAGCACTCTAGGGCAAGCACACTCACCTCCTCACCTATCTGATAGGATGAAATTAGTGCTAACTAAAATTCCTTCTCCTCTGGCTTAAAAACAAGTGCCTATGAATCAGGCTTACCAATTTGCATGGTAGCTATGAGTTACTGAAATGTTTAACCATATATTTGGAAAGTTGTCCTGGAAGTACTCATCTACAGTTGGCAATAACAGCTTTCAATCATCAGTGCTAACAGACACAGGAAATGGCAAGAGTGATTAAAACATTTCCCATAATCCAGTATTCTCTTCCATCGGGGAAGCTCTCCAATGGTGATAGGCCCACATCTGCAGGGGAACCAGCCCAGAAGCAGCACAAAGAACAAGGACAGTTACTCTCTGGGCCTTGCTGGAGCCAGAAGAGAAACCATCTTGTCCCCGCTCACTAGCCAAGCAGGAAGGAGGCAATTCCTGAGTCAGCACACCACGTGCTTGCATGTGCAGGAGCACACAGGCCCAGGCACATGCAAACCCCAGGACTTCATGGCACAACAGTAGCACGTCTGACTCCAGATCAGAATGTTGCATGTTCAGAAGTCTGTTTCTTAAACAGAAATTTCTTTATGCTCTCAAAGGGATATAACTTGAAAATTAGCATTCTTTATGTAAGGAATATTTGGAGACAAATGGCCATTTATGTATAAAATAATTTTTCTCCTGCTCCAAGACCAAATGGCAATACATATAGAATAGTTCTGTTCATTCAAGTGTTCCTTTCATACAGTAAGATTTACTGCCTAACCAGCACTAGATCCTGGCAAGAAGTCAGAGTGTGGGCAGAGGTAACTTAAAAATACAAATATAAATCATAATCCATGTTCAATAACTAATTTTTAAAAAAGAAATTAAATTTCATTAAGTTTTTCCCCATAGTTTTATTTAAATTTAGTCCAATAGCCTCACACATTTATCACATTTGTCCACTTGGTTTCTTGTGTTCTGATTCAATTTAATGTTGTGATTCAGTTGTATTCAGCCACACAGCACCACGGAGTCTCAGCCACATTCATTTAATATTTACATTTAAATGAAAATTTCTATAAAAAACTGAATGTCTTTGCTTTAAATATCTAGCTTCATGACTGCTCAAACTGTTTCATGTTAATTTGATTGTCTTAATTGGCTGTAAACCCACTCTGTGCTCTTGGTTTGGTAGGTTGAGCCCACCACTGAGTGTTTTCCTGATGATATTTGGAGAAAAGCCTATGCCTGCCTCTTTTGCTCATCCCAAATTAAAGGAGGTTGCATATTTGACCAATTTAATAGAAACTGACATAAGAAAATACCAGGCTTACTAACTATAGTTTACCTATTATATATGTGAAGATTGTAATATTAAAAAGGTTAACTACAAAAAACAAATTCCTACCAGTTTTTAATAGGAAACTAATTTTGGTACAATTACATGGTAATGTGTTAAAATCAACTTACATGGAATTATTTAGGGAGCCATTCATTACAATTAACTTATTTATTTGAAGTAATTTTTCCAAAAATAAATAGAAACACTTAAAATCTGTGTCAGTATTTATGGAGTTAAATATTACAGACCTATTGAGGTTTGGGCTTTTTTCTCAATTATACTGAAAGCCTGTGATATACATAGGTTAACAGTCTCTTACTAGTCTTTGAAGTGAGATGTATGATATTTCTGTATACTATATTAGCAATTTCAGTTGGTAGTTTAAGAATTGTGGTTGGACTTCTTTTGTGCTATTAACAATATACTTCATAGAGAAACAAGATTTCAGAGCATATGAGGTAATCCTATTAAATAAAATTCAAAGCCTAAAATCAAACACACACACATTTCCTATTATATAACTTTTTTCAGCATTACTTTCATAGGAGAAAAATTGATTATACTTTTTTGAACAAACAAAACTATTACCATAAATTGTTTCTTTTATGGTTTCTTTAATTTAATCAACTTGTCTTTATTACCTGCAAGGTTCCAATCTTCTTATTCTACAACATTCATGAAAGAATAAAAAAGATCCATTTCCCTTAATGGGACTAAAAATCTATTGGCATTAACAAGAATAGAGGTCTTTATGCAGTTATAGGAATAAAGGTTGATCTCAATTATGAGAATAAAGGGTTGTTCCCCTGAATTAGCAGTGCTTAAATACAGCATAAAGGGGAGAAGGTAAGAAAAAAGTGAATTGAAAAGAAACAGAATTATATGTCTACCTAAGCACTCATTTCTGCTTACCTAATGATTAAAATATTTAAAGATGTAAATTTAATTTAGCTAATTCAACGAGCAACTTTTTCCTGTCACCAACTTCTGCTCAAAAACCTTAGTGCTTTATTGCATAAGTTGAACATATGTCTTCCTTGTCTGATGAAGTTTTCCTGGAGAATATTTTTTTTTAATTCATGTCAGAGGATATACTGAAAATGCAGGATAGATTCTGATCTCTTTGTTACAAATCAGGTACTCAGGTACTTGGTCACTTTGAGCCCTTATATATGCCAGCAGGTGCCCTCTGAAAAGGCAGAAGTTATTTGGTTGAAATGACAACCCTGGCACAAAATGGGACTACCTTCTTAACAGTTTTTCCTCCTTCCCCTACTTGTGCTCCCCTCTTCAATCATAAGTTTTCCACATTACTGTAAAGCCATACCTGATCATCTTTCCACAAAACATGCTCTGCTCTCCTTTATAGGGAATGGAGTATCTTGATATTTCAAAGTCAAAAACAAAACCTACTTTCTCTGACAATTATCACAAAGCTAATCTAAATGTGATCACTCACATATTTTAGTTTTAATGATCTCCTCCACTTATTTGTCATGTAACTGCTGCCTTTAGAGTTCAACTTGTATATGTTTCTAACTTACACAACCGTATAGTCATCAGTCTAAGGCACTAAATTTACTTTGTATTCCCTTCAACACCTAGTACATAACCTAGCCTCTCTACTTGGCACTAAATGTTTCTTATAAATAGAGAAAAGGAGACAGTGAGGAACACACAATTTTTACATTGCAATTGTTTATTAATGGAAGATATGAAAAATATAGATTTCCCTCCTACAAACTTACTACTTTTTCAAGTAACTAATAATAAGTTTTAAGCAACACACACCTTTTTGTACACATTGTTTGATTCTAGTTCCTTCTCAGAAGTGAGACTGTTATGTAGCCATTGCTAAATGATGTCACTCATATTCGATGTGATATAAAAGAGACCTCTAAACTGTCTCACTAGAATGAAAAAGGAAGAATAATTTACATGGAAGAAAGTTGTTCACCTATAACCATTTCACTATTGCATCACTATTAGAAGATAATGAACAAGGAAAGATGAATGGCAGGTGTTAGTATCCAGCTAGCAGTACAGTCAAGATGAAATGGCAACAAAATCCAAGGGACAAAAGAAGATAACTGGCACAGCACACAGTCTCTCAACAAATATGTATTAAGGATGTACTACATCCAAGCCAACGTGATAAATAATCTCTCTTAAAGATCTCTAGTAGGAAAGACAGGTTTTCATGAATAAATGTATCAGAACGTTGAAACTGATGAATCATAAAGGAGATTTAAAGAGCTTTATTGGGAGGACATAGCTGGGTACAGAGGTAGCTTGTTCATACTGTGTTTCCTAATTTAACACAGTACCCAGCTCTCTGTGGTCACTTAATAACTGCCAGTTGGCAAATGGATAAACGCCAATGGTGGGAGAGAGAGATGAATGTGTTAACTCCCCAGTAGCCCCACAAGCTGGTATGGATAATGGTGGGGGTGGGGAGGGTAAGAGGAGGCCTCCTTAGCTGTGACAGCTACACAGTGACTCCCAGTGGTCACAAAGTGAACTTCACCTTTGATCACAGTATAATATAGTATTTAGTATAGTGTTTTTGTATGTATAGCAATTTACAAGTATCATATATAATTTAGTATCATAACTAAAGCTATCACCCTTTTAACAAAATTTGGAGCTCATTTTGCAGGAAAGTGAGACAGATTTCTGGAAAAAAGTGATGTGACATAAATGAACAATAAGTTCTTTTTCCATTCCAAAATCTGGCTTCTCTGATTTTAAACTAATTTTCTAACATGAGCAATGTAGTGTTAAACTTAACATGAAGCAGATCAAATATAAAATATGCTTTTTTCAAAAAACCAATATGCATTGTTTCTAAATTAACGAGAATGCCCTCACTAGAAAATACGTGGAAATATTTTTCTAAGTTTTGCTTAAAAATTGGAAGGCATTTTCCTTTACTCATAACAATCATTTGCTTGATACGATTTCTAAATTATCCAATTACTTATAAACTATATACATTCTGATTTTTTTTTTAATTTTTGAAATAGGGTCTTGCTAAGTTGTTGAGGCTGACCTCAAACCTGAAATCCTCCTGTCTCAATTTAACAAGTACTAGGATTACAGGAGTGCACCACCACAACTTTTTTTTTAAGTAGAGTGGGTTATTGTATTTTGGGGCCACTGTTACCCAAATGTATTTCCATTGATGAATAACATTTCTCTACCAATAAAAGATGCAATGCAGTAAGTAACTCTGGATATTAGAACTTCCTGAGTTTAGTCAAGTTAAATTCAAAATGCATAATCAGTGCCCACTGTATGCCAAGCATCCTTTTAAGTATTAGAAAAACAAAAGTGAGTAAGATGCAATTCCTGCCTACGCACCTGTGGTTCAGTGGAGAAAACAGACTTCAATGTCGTCCAGGAGCCAGAGAAAACATGAAAGAAAATAACAAAAACTAGTATCATTAGATAAAGTGTCATATTTATAATGTCACCCTCATATATAATTCCCACATATCAGACACACCCCAAATCCAGTCGTTCTATGAGCCACTGTCATCTTCAGCACATTCTTAAAGGCTTTGGGAATGCCATGATCTATGATTCTGTTGTTGTTGTCAGCCATTCTCTTGTCACTTCATATTAAACTAGATGAAGCCTCTGAAGTGACATCAGACAGAAAGAAATGAGACCACTAAGGGAAAAGAACACGTAAGCTATCTACTGAAATCCTTAGAGAAATGCCCTGTCAAGGCTGTAGCTAGAGGGCTCAAACTGCAAAATGCTGTATGTTGCCATGTAAGTGTCCAAGGAAATTCTCCTATTCCCTGATGAAAAAACACTGCATGAAATGAAATAACACTACCTTACAACTGGACACCTCTGTGATATATACGGACATCTGTTCATGTTGACTGACCCCTAGCGGTATACACAAATTGCTGCAGGGAGAATAGGCTTCTAAGACTTTCAAAAAGAAATTATTCCTCTTCAAAATGTAGTGGCATATGGCTTCATAAACATGAACATTCAAGTGAAATATATTATGCTTTGTAAATCCTAAATAAGCATAATTTATAATGGATAAAGAAATTGAACAGAGAACAGAGTAAAAGAAAGTCTTCTTTAAATGACTAGATATGTGCTATTCTATGTCGTCCTGCTATAATAACCACATCTGTGTATCTTTAAGATTATATTTTTTAAATATTCATAATTTCCAGGTATGGTGGTGCATGCCTGTAAGCTCAGTACTAGGGAGGCTGAGACAGGAGGATCACAGGTTTGAAACCAGTCTCAGCAACTTAGTGAGACTCTTAGCAACCAATGAGACCCTATTTTGAAACAAAAATTAAATAAATAAAAAGGGTTGGTGAGACAGCTTGGAGGTAGAATGCATTTTGGTTAAATCCCTAGTACCACACACATAAAAAAATTCATAATTGGTTGCAATCTCTCAGAAATCTTCACATTTGTTTGCAAGTACAGTTTATTTTCCATTTTTTAATTTATTTCAGTGGTTTTGACATGCCACAAAATAACCTATAATTATGAAATACTTTCTACAAATAATTTGTAAGTTTACAAGTAATAAGAAACTAAAACATATCATTAGCATATTGACTAAAATAATTAAAAATACATTAACAATATCTGTTAAAATGAAGAACAGCTTATTTCATGTGTTATATATGTGTGTGTTCTTTTTATAATGAAAAAATACACATCAAAGTCAAAATCACATTGATTTAAGGAAAGATGAGACAAGAATAAGTAAATGGCCGTATGCATGTAAAACTAGAAATGAACAACCTCTTCTCTCCATCAGTGTAGAACCTAGATTACCTAAGATAATTCTTATTATAATTAAGGAATTTGGAAAAAAGAGTCATTCACCATGGTCAACAGGAGGTCTTATGTGTACTTTTTACTTTATTCCAGATACCCATTTTTCTATAGATAATCTTTTCATTTTTGCTTCTGAGAGAACTATTTTTATCTTTTACTTTTCTGCCATTCCTACTAGATAAGCCAATGAGTTATCTGTGAGGAGACAAAAGCAGATAGTCAAAGTATGGTGCTAAAGACATTCTTACTGTGTAATGTCTCACCTGCTTTTTTAAATGGTTATTGCTAGTCCCATATTAGAGAAAAATAAACCATTACAGCAAATCACAGTATTTGGTCACCTGGATACTGTTTCTACATACAGAACATATGTATCTATCATGCATTGAAGACTATGCAAATAGGAACAGATCCATAACTTAATAAAATGCAAAATACTGATGAAAACTAAGTCAGAATAAACAAGGTAATATGTGCAAGCTATTTCTAAAATAGCAGATTTAACCTGAACAAAAAACTGTAAATTAGGACATCTTGAGGCTAATCATCAATAATCTCTTAAATTATATAGCTTCTTCTAATCTGTTGGTGCCCTGGTAGATAAATATATCTTTGCATTTTCTCCTCCCCTTGCACAACTAAAATATATGAAAATAACAAACAACCAAAATTAGAAAGTTTTCTTCATTAAATATGGAATAGGGGTCAACAGCACAGAGGCCAACCAGCAAATGCTCATTCATGGCACAACATATCCTGGCATTCTACTAAAGTAACCCACCCATTTTAGCAACTCAAGTGGTAAGTTTTAACAGTTCTGAATTGCATTCTATTTTTCACTTGTAACTACAGGTTAATTACTACTGTAGGTTTTTAATGAAGTGAAGTTTACATTGAGTTGGAAGATGGGGAAATCTTTTCAATTATATACATTCCTAGAAAATAGTATATAACAGACTCTAATTTCCAAGCCACTTGCATTATATTAAAATGTACCTTCAAAATTTTTGCCATCTGTGATCTTCCTAAATAACTTATGATCAAAAGAACTTCCAAATCTATTTTTCTATTTTGCTATCATATATATATATGATATATATATATATATATATATCATCTTATATTTTGCTAACATCCTATATATATATGTATATGATGTTATCCTATATACATATATATATAGGATGTTAGCAAAATATTAGTTTTCTAAGTTTTCCCAACATATTGTCAGCAACTCCTTCCCTCAGCAGCCAACATGTAAGGTGTGGAATTCAACAACTAAACCTTCTTCCTTATGTTTGAAACTACTTAGTGACAGTCATGTGTGTTCATCAAAGACATTTTTTCACACTTCCTGATCTTCATCTCATGCATCAGTGTTTTTAAAATGTAACCAGTCTACTTCAATATTACCAACATTCACATCTGTACAAATGAATCTGTAATTCAGTTTCAAAAATTACTACCACTGATTACAGAATGTTCACACAAAAGCAAGGATAAATTTTAAGTTGTCACCAAAGTAAATAGCCAGATACAAGAAAGAGTGAAGGGTTTAAAAGAAAAGGAACTCTTTCTCCATATGTCCTAATTGTAAATCCCTCTAAAATCCTTTGTCATGTTGTATTTAAAAAATTATATTCTTCCCTTGCATTAGAGTCATGTCAATGATCTATCAGAACAAACAGATCCAGATGGAAAAGAAGAAAAATGTTCTCCCATTCACACTACAGAATGGACAAAAGGGTTTGGGTTTAATATCCAATACTACATAAATAAGTCTCTTAGGTACCCTTGCATTCTCCAGTTTAGAAAATCTTTAATTTCAACATGTGGAAGAATCAGTCACATTGGGCTATTACTTGTAATATGTCTTGCCCTCCCTCTCTCCAACTGTGCTCCGTAGAGTGATGAGCAAATGTATTCCCCTTATAGTTAAAGAGCTTGGAAATTAAAACTAGCTACCCAGAGGTAGATAAGTGAAATCGCACTTTATGAAAGCTTTCCAGATGTCTTTACATCCGTTTCTTTCCCTTGAGGCAAAGAAGAATCAATGTGGAAAACTCTGATATTTTAAGTAATTCTCTTTCTGTCTGGCAGTTTTTCCTGCACAAGTCAGGATCTGTATATAATGTTGTTCATAGTTTTTTTTTTTGGGGGGGGTGTGGTTATTATTTTATTTTGTTTCTTGCTTTTTAGCATACTTATGATCACAATTACGTGTATACTATAAGAACTCCACCCTTTTGTGTCTTCTAAGCTCAACAAATACCACTAAATGTCAGTCTATCTGCTTTGACCTAAGAAATTCTAATAGAGAAATTTCAATTTTAAAAACTATACTCTTGTCCTAATAGTCCTAAGGCCAGATTCTAAAAGTCAGTCAAGCACAAACGTCATTTTAATCATTCCAGCTAGGTTACTAACACATGCAAAAATCTGAAGCAGTACACTCTCTTTTTAAACTGAATGATCTATTCTTGATGATACCTTGGATTTACTGAAACCCAACTTCTAAGGATTTCAATATGTTTTATCTATCTATCTGATTTCATGCAAGTCATAGGTAGGAATGTGGACAGATACAATATTCTAGAAATTTAGGGGAAAGCATTTAGAAATTGAGTAACCACCAATAGGACAGAGTGAGGAGGTAGTGAATACAGTATCAAGTAACAGAACAAGATAGTAAATGTGACAGACTAAATGGAGAAGAAGAGAGGACTTGCAAAGAGCCAGCCCACATGGGCAGGGCAAAGACTGCTGCTCACCTATACAACAGCTCTGGCCTCCTTGGTAGTAATTCTAGCTTTAGATAATGAAGACAACCAATAAATATGGCTCCATCCTTTATTTCTCCTTCACCAATATGTAACATGACATTTTTAAACCATAGAATAAATCTACTGTGTGTGTGTGTGTGTGTGTGTGTGTGTGTGTGTGTGTGTGTTTTACTGGGGATTCTACTGGGACATTACACCTCTGAGCTAACCTCCCAGCCCTATTTTATTTTATTTTGAAACAGGATCTCACTAAACTGC
This sequence comes from Graphiurus murinus, assembly GCA_004027655.1. NCBI lineage: Eukaryota > Metazoa > Chordata > Mammalia > Rodentia > Gliridae > Graphiurus > Graphiurus murinus. Next base: position 29,216 of record PVLC010000907.1, on the reverse strand, counting down.
TGAGGGGTTCGCTAAGTCGCTGAGGCTGTCAACAAATCTTCAAATCCCCTTTCTCAGCCTCCCAAGTACTGGGATTACAGTACAGTAGTGTGCACTACTCACCCGGTTTTCACATTTTGATTTTATGTGAAATTCATCAATGGCTCTTTGGGACAAAAATAATAATGATAAACATGACTTACCTAATTTTAAAGCAAGAAAGAATAATAGAGGTTACTTTTCTCAATCTTTACCTTTGTAAAAAGTAAACAGAGTTCCAAAGAAGTGACATAAATGTTCTAGATTACACAATGGATAAGAAACAAATAGTATTAGATTTAGCCCTACTTGCCTCCAGTTATATGTTCTTTCATAATATTCCATGTGGACACTCATAAACTAAACTAATATTTCTGAGTTTATTTTCTCAACTGTAGTATTTAGTAGTTGAAAGCCAATAAATAATTAAAAGTGAAATGTTGTGAAAGAGGAAACTATAAATGAACATATCCTGACTTTCTGGGTGCACTAGAGAAATTCATTCCAATACTTAGGTATTTTTTTCTAGTTAATACCCTCTAGTCTTTATTATAAAATGATTCCTCCTGATGTTTAAGTTTAAATAAATAAGAATTATTCTATGGATACAATTTGTTATTTTAAATAAATCTCATGTACAAGTTATAACATTCATGAAAACTGTCCAGGTTATGCTAATTTTCTCTCTTTTAACTCTGTATCAAGTAAGAAACTTCACGCTTTTGCCAAATGTTTTCATTTTAAAACTGCATCAAGTTTCTTAAGTGACTATTACATTGGAACAACATTCTAAAAATAATGGTTATTTTATTCCTCAGAGTTTTGACTAAGGTAGAAATAAATAATGACGTATGGGAGGAATATGAATGGATTTAACTAGTAAGGATTATTAGCTACAAGATTTTATACTGTGTTCTATGCAAAGGTCCTCTTGTAGTAATTTCATTATTTGATAGTAGAAAAGCTATAGCTCAATGAGGGTTTTTTTGTAATATTGACCCTGAATTTGATTTTTTATATATAGTCTGTAATTTCTGTCTTCAGTTCAACTTGTATTAAAAACTTCAGGGGAAATAAAATTTTAACTCCAAGAGTTTTTGGCCTTGCAATATATTCTGGACTTACAAATCCCATTTAATACTTGAGTTGTTTAGGTACAATATGCAAAATTTATTTTGTAAGAAAACTTGGAATGGTTATTTCAATCCAATGAATCAAATGCAGATTTTTCCATTGAGAATATACATATGAATTTTTAAAGATATCATGGTTTCTCCAAGGCACATTTATTACAGTTTGTTGAGCTCTAGAAATTTGCAGTACCTTACATCATGGAAGATGAGATATGATTGGTTTTATTTTTCACTACTGTGTAAATAGTTTACTAAGCTCTGTGTAAACACACAATATCTTTGTGACAGCATATTTTGCTTTTACTGATAATGCAGTTTGCAAGTGAAGCCTTTAAGGATAATAGGTTCTCCAGACTGAGCACACTGAAACAGCTGTCTTGCTTGAAAGTGACTGTGAGGAAAGTTTAGTAGACATCATCAATATCTGATGGTTTCTCATCATTATCACACAAGGTCATTCCGTCCAACAAATATTTATTGGAAGTCCATGTCATAGTAAGCCACACTCTTTTCTAGGAAATTATTAGTTTTTGTTCAATAAGAAATTCTAAAACATTTCAATTGGGAGATGCCTTGTCTTGTTAAAGGAGGAAACAATCACTTTAAGTAAATCTGAGCTGTCACAACAAAGGATGAAAAACAATGCTGGGCTCTTCCACTATTGAAGGTCCTAGAAGCAAATCTGGATAGCCAAAGTGTAGTAATATAATACATTCATTGTAAAAAAAATAATAATAATAATTTTATTTTTATTTTCAATTTGGGATTTGGACATTGTGGAACTGAAATGTGAAGAATACAATAGAAAGGAACCTTTTTGTCAGTAATTCTGGTATAAGTGAGTTTTTATTTTGAATTACATTTATTGACCAAATATTAATTAAGACCTTCTATATGCAAGCAACTCTAACAGATACTATACCTGAATCTCTATTAAAATAAATGCCTTAAGAACAGTAGGTCAGAATAGTTGAACACAGACCTGAGTTTACAACATTGAGTTAATCCTTAGTGCACCTTACTGGCTAGTAGACAAGCCCACAAGAAACAAAACTAAATATTAATTGACTTTTAGATTCCAGAAATGAAGTACATAGTAAACCAGGCATGGCGGCACATGCCTATAATCTCAGGAACTTGGGAGACTACGACAGGAATATCACAAGTTCAAGGCCAGCCTACAAAATATAAACCTTGTCTCAAGAAGAAGGAGAAGGGGGGGGGAGGAGGAGGAGGAGGAAGAGGAGGGAGAAAGAAGAAAGAAAGAATAGAATATATATATATATTTTTTTTCGGTACTGGGGATTGAACTCAGGGGCATTCTACGTCCGAGCTACACCCCCAGCCCTATTTTTTTTATTCTTTATTTTGAAACCGAGTCTCACTAAGTTGCAGAGTGCCTCACTAGGTAGCTGAGGCTGGCTGCGAACCCAGATCCTCCGGTCTCAGCCTCCCAAATGCTGGGATTACAAGCGTGCGCCACCACGCCCGGCTAGAATAGAATATTTTTAAAAGTTTGTATTTATTTGAGGTATTGTTTTATTGTCAAATAGCCAGTTATCTAACAATCTAACATATGGGAGTCTATTAAAATAATTGGCACTTTACACATTATATTTTAAGTGTTCACGGTAAGAATGAATATCTCAAAGTTAAAAACAGTCTATCCTCTGAATAACAAATCATAGCCTGGAAAACATGTGAATGTCCAAAAGAATTTCATGTATGTTGAGGTTCTTGATAGTTTCCTTTGTTGCATGGAAGCTCTTCAGTTTAATGCAATCCCATGTGTTGATCTTCCTTTGAGTTGCTTGTGCTTTTGGGGTCTTGTTGAGAAAGTTTTTACCTGTGCCTATGTGTTATAGTGTTGTCCCTATGCCCTCCACAAGTAGCTGCAAGGTCTCTGGTCTAACTTCCAGGTCTTTGACCAACCCTGCACAAGAGTCAACTCTTGTACAGGGTGAGAAAGTGGGATTTATTTCCATTTTCCTGCATATGGTTAACCAGTTTTGCCAACACCATTTGTTGAAGAGGCCTATCTTTTTTCCAGTGTATATTTTTGGCTCATTTTCCAAAATTAGTTGGCTGTAAGTACAAGGGTCGGTTTCTGAATCTTCTATTCTGCTCCATTGGTCTATGTGTCTGTTTTTGTGCCAATACCATGCTGCTTTTATTACTGTGGCTTTGTAGTAGAGTTTAAAGCCGGATATTGTGATACCTCCTGCGTGGTTCTTGTTGCTAAGAACTACTTTGGCCATCCTAGACTTTTTGCTGTTCCAAATGAATTTAAGGACTGATTTTTTTCTATGTCTGTGAGAAGTGACCTTGGTAATTTCATGGATATTACATTGAATCTGTAGATCACTTTTGGGAGGATGGCCATTTTGATGATATTTATTCTGCCTATCGAAGAGCATTTTTTCAACCTTTTACAGTTTTCCTTACAGAGGTCTTTTACCTCTTTGGTCAGGTTTATCCCTAAGTATTTTATTTTTCGGGGTGCTATTGTGAGTGGAATTGTTTTCTGTATTTCTTTCTCAGTGGATTTATAGTTGGCATACAGGAAAGCTTCTAATTTTTAAGATTTATTTTGTATCCAGACACTTTCCTACTCTTCTAATAGAAGACTAATATCTAGCATATACAGAGAACTAAAAAAACTCACAGCTAAGAAAACAAGTAATCCAATCAAAAAATAGGCAAAGGATCTAAATAGACACCTCACAAAAGAAGAAATACAAATGGTGAATAAATGTATGAGGAAATGTTCAACATCATTAGCTATCAGAGATGCAAATCAAAACTAACTTGAGATTTCACCTAACTCCAATCAGAATGGCAATCATAAAAAAACATGAACAACAACAAATGCTGGCAAAGGTGTGGAGAAGTGGGAACCCTAATACATTGTTGGTGGGATTGCAAATTAGTGCAACCACTTTGGAAAACAGTATGGAGGATCCTCAGACAAATGGGAATGGACCTACTATATGATCCAACAATACCACTTCTGGGTATCTACCCAAAAGAATGGAAACCAAACTATCAGACTGACGCATGTGTATCTATGTTTATAGCTGCACAATTTACAATTGTCAAACTATGGAAACAGCCAAGACGTCCATTGACAGATGAATGGTTTACAAAACTATGGGATATGTACACAATGGAATTTTACTCAGCCATAAAGAAGAACAGAATCATGCTATTTGCAGGGAAATGGATGGAACTGGAAAACATTATGCTAAGTGAGATTAGTCAGTCACAAAGAGTAAAAAAGCATATGTTCTCCCTGATATTCGGATGCTAGGGAAAAGATGGGGCATAAGAGGGATGAAAAAGGAGAAACTCTAGATAAGCAAAGAAATTGACTTAACTGAAGGTGATGGCAGGGGAGGTGGGGGCTGATACCCTAATGCACACGACGTACTTTCACAAATATATTAAAGTCAATCACTAAACTGAACTTGAGAATAAGGAAGGGCAAGGGAGTGGGTTGGGGATTGGGGAAGGGATTAAATGAGAAATGTGTGCATATATGCCTTTATCAGCTTGTACCTAACAAAGATGTATGATTACAATACACCAATAAATTTAAAAAAAGAATTCCATGTATGATAATCTACTTGGTCAAATGAGTGATAATAATCTGGGATTTTGGAAACAGAATCCCAAGCCAATAATGTTTTTTTTTTTCTTTGACTATTATTTTCTTCAGAAAATTACTTTAACTCTAAATCAAGCTTTTGGAAATTCCAAATAGAGAAAAAATAAATACATTGATTATAGCAAAAATCATTGTTTTTACTGTATTCAGGAAACTTTCTGGAATGATACCATTTCACACTATCCTACACTGGATAGCAATATATTAATTGGAGTTACAATATTGGAAATAAGCATTATATCAAACCCTAGCCACCAATCAAAAAACCAGTTGTGGAATAGTCTCAATGTGGGATTTAATAGAAAAGTAGTTCTTTACATATTCACATAGGAAAAATGTATTGTTTATCATGTGCAAGGATTTACTTATATTTTACAGAATATATAAAAGCCTAAGAAAAAAATTGGGGATAATATTCCAATTTTGTGAAAGAATGTGTACAACCTTTAGCAGAACTATGCAGCTATGATAAAGGCACTAAATACCAGTTCCAGAGGAGGCCAGCCCTTTGAAGGGGATGGAGATATTAACATGAATTTTTATGGGAGAAAATTAGTCTAAATGTGACAGGAAAGGGGCAAAACAGCATCCCCAGAGGTCATATATAAATACATAGAAAACGTGTTGGATAGCAAATGAGGATAATTGTACAATGGAAGTTCAAATATAATTATAGTGTTTGTGATATGGCACATTAATCTATAAAACTGGGTCAAAGATTATATAGAGAAAAGAAAGCTGACTCACCTAATTTTGCTACCATTCACAAAAAAAGCAACTGTCATAAAGAAGTAGAAAGCAGGATCTGTTCAACCCATGCTGTGCAGTGGATTTAAAAGTCATAGATCACAGGTAAGAATGGAGAAATCTAACTATTACATACAGAAAAGGGTAGGTAGCAGGGTGGGAATTGAAGGGAAACACACCAAGACCTGTGTTCAGGTTTACTTGGAACAACACTATGATGTATAATTATAGTGCACCAATAAAAGTATATTTTTAAAGATCTTATTACCTGAAAAAAAGGAAGGTGTTGTTTCAACTAAAACTTGATTTAGAGTTTCAGATGGGTAATAATTTTGAAAAGAACATGTGAACACCCACAAAAATGAGATAATAAGAAATACATTCTCAGCACAGTGTGTCAGTCGTCACAGGCCACTGAAGAGTTCAGTGCAGTACAAAAGCATCAACTATGTAGCTGGAAGCCTAGACTGCCAGTCAGTTGAAATGCATAGAGCTGACATGGACAGAGGCCATCAGACTGGTTGGGATATTGATTACTAAACAAAGTAGTAAGTTAATTAAGAAAATCAGAGTGTGTAAGCATAAAGAAAAGATAAAGGGAATAAATATCTCAATGTCAGAGAAGAATAGAAAGAATTCTTGGCGGTATAATTTTTTTATTGGTGCATTGTAATCATACATCTTTGTTAGGTACATGCTGGTAGAAGCATACATGCACACATCTCTCATTTAACCCTCCCCCAATTCCCACTCCACTCTCTCCTCTTCCCTCCTTCTCATATTTGGTTGAATGATTGACTTTAATATGTTTGTAAATGTACATCATGTGCATTAGGGTATTTCCCTCTCCCCTCATCATCACCTTCAGTTAGGTTACCTTCTTTACTCATCAAAGGTTTTTTCCTCTTCATCTACGGTCCCTCTTATGACCCACTTTCTTCCTAGCTTCCCCATATTAAGGAGAGCATCTGATTTTTTACTTTTTGTGACTGACTAATCTCACTTAGCATAATTTTTCCAGTTCCATCCATTTCCCAGCAAATAACATTTTGTTCTTCTTTATGGCTGAGTAAAATTCCATTGTGTACATATCCCATAGTTTTGTAATCCATTCATCTGTTGATGGACATCTTGGCTGCTTCCATAGTTTGGCAATTGTGAATTGTGCAGTTATAAACATAGATACACATGCATTAGTCTGGTAGTTATATTTCCATTCTTTTAGGTAGATACCCAGAGTGGTATTGCTGGATCATATGGTAGGTTCATTCCCATTTGTCTGAGGATCCTCCATACTGTTTTCCAAAGTGGTTGCGCTAATTTGGAATCCCACCAACAATGTATTAGGGTTCCCACTTCTCCGCACCCTTGCCAGCATTTGTTGCTGTTTGTGTTTTTAATGACTGCCATTCTAATTGTGTTAGTTGAAATCTCAGGGTAGTTTTGATTTGCATCTCTCTGATTGCTAATGATGTTGAATAGTTCCTCACACATTTATTGGCCATTGGTATATTTGTATTTCTTCCTTTGTGAAGTGTTTATTTAGTTCACTTGCCCATTTTTTAAAATTTAGTTATTTGTTGTCTTTTCTTTTCTTTTTTTTTTCTTTTCTTTTTTTGGTTCTGGGTTAATCCCAGTGCAGCACTTGTTCCTTTAAGTAGGCTAAAGGACTTTAAATTTTAAGCTCTTATAGAATGATTTAAATGTTATACTGGCAGAAGTGTCTCCTTTACCGAGGTTATATGATCACATTTTACTAGTGAAAATATAAAAAGGTCCTGTGCCTTGAGCTTCCTCTTGAGAATTTAATGCAAACATCTAGGACCAAAGTCAAGAAAATATTCCTTATACACTAGTGATTGTTCAAAGAAAAGTTTTAAACAGGATAACAATCAGATATAGGGCATAAATTAAATATCACCTAAGATCTGCATAGTTTACCTTCCTGTTCTGCTGGTGGCAGGAGTCACACTGGACTCAGCCCTGCAGAATTTAAAAAGTGAATATATAACTGTTTAATAAGCAATATTCTTATAACACTGGAAGATTGTAAATATAAAAATAATAACATCTTTCATAATAGGGTTGCTCAAATATGCTCATCCTTTATTTACAGAATCACATTTAGTTTTACCCTACAATATAGGCTGGACATGTAGGTAATGTTAACCTAATTTAGTGTCACTAAGACCACTCAAGAATATGGCTCAAAGCAGGGGATAGTCATGCATGCTTATAATCCCAGCTACTCAGGAGGCTGAAGCAGTAATATCATAACTTTGATACTAGGTCTTTCCCCTCTTTCTCTGTCGCAGGTGCCTTGTTTTGTTCATTATAAGCTGACATTTAGAAAGGGCTTTCGAGCCAGGTGTGGTGGTACATGTCTGTAATCTCAGTACTTAGGAGGCTGAGACAAGAGGATTACAGCTTCAACGACAGCCTCAGAAATATAGCAAGACTTTGAGCAACCTAGTGAGACCCTGTTTCAAAACAAAAAATAAAAAGGGTGATGGGTACAGCTTAGAGCTTGAATGCCCGAGTTCAATCCCCAGTACCAAAAAATAAAATATACTTTTTTTTTTTCTTTTGCGGTACTGGGGATTGAACTCAGGGGCATTCTACCTCCGAGCTACACCTCCAGCCCTATTTTTTTATTCTTTATTTTGAAACCGAGTCTCACTAAGTTGCGGAGTGCCTCACTAGGTAGCTGAGGCTGGCCGCGAACCCGGATCCTCAGGTCTCAGCCTCCCAAATCCTGGGATTACAAGCGTGTACCACCACGCCCGGCAAAAATATACATTTTTTAAAAAGAGCTTTCAAGGTCCTGGAGAACACTATGTTAAGTAAGATTAGCCAGTCACAGAAAGTGAAGGGCATAAGTTTTTCTCTAATATGCACAAGTTAGTGAGGAACTGGGATACCAGAGGGACTCCAGATAATGGAGGAGAAACCTCACTGGAGCCAGGGAAGTGGTCTAAGTGAAGGGAGGGGGGAAGACTGAGGTTCACTACTGGAAATACTACCAGATACTATGTGTACATATGTGAAAATACCAATGTCAATCTCAGTACTCTATATTGGGAAGGAGGAAGATGGGAAGGCAGCAGGGGGCACCAAGTGTTATGTGCATGTATGTCATTGTCAACATGATTTACATTATGATGTGATACTATAATGTACCAACAAAATCACATTAAAAATAAAAATAAATAAGTATTAAAAAGAGCCTTCAAGCCAGGCTTAGTGGCACATGCCTGTAATTCCAGTTGTTGGAAGGTTGAGAAAGGTAGATCATAGATTTGAGGCCAGCCTCAGCAATTTCGTGAGACCCTCAACAGTTTAGCAAAATCAATCCCTGTTTCAAAAAATAAAAAGGGGTAAGGTTGTGGTTTGTAAGAAGAATGCCTTTGAGTTCAAATCTTGGTGCAAAATATAGTGGAAGAGGAGATTTTAAAGTATCAAATGCTCTAACTTTAGTATTTCATATTATTATTACATTAAATCTTTTAAGGAGATTATATTTTACAGATGAGACTAAGGCCCAGTGTTGTTAAGATCTTTTTCCTACAATCATTCAATTTGGTAGTGTCAGAGCTGAGCCTTGCTCCCAGAAAAGTTTTTGTCTGTCCTCTTAACTATTATTCTCTTCTGTGCCAAAAACTCCAATCGGAGATCATCACATCAGGAGTAAAGACTCATTTCGAAAAGCACAGAATTAGTAACACAGGCTAAAAGATGTAATGAGAAATAGAGCTAACATTTATTGGCCACATTTTGGGGGGGTGGGGCTGGACATGGGGATATTTATTTATTTATTTATTTACCTCATTCATTATTTAATAACTATGATGGCTAATTTTATGTGTCAACTTGACTGGGCCACAAGTTGTCCAGATATCTGATTAAACATTATTTCTGGATGTGTCTGTGAGGGTGTTTCTAGAAGATACCAGCCTTTGAATTGGTGGAGTGAGAAAAGCAAATGGCCCTCCCCTGCGTGGTAGGCACCATCTTGTCAAATGAGAGCCTAATTAGAACAAAAGAGTGGAGGAATGTTGAATTACATCTGCCAGACAGCTTGACCTGCTACCTGGATTTTCTCCTGCCCACAGCATTACTGGTTCTCAGAACTTCAAATCTGAACAGAAAGCTACACCATTGGCCCTCTGACTCCTAGGACTTTGAACTATACTACTGGCCTTCCTGAGTCTCCATGGATATAACAGGGCTTCTGAGCCTCCATAATTGTATGAGCCAATACCTTATAACAATATAAATATAAATATATTATATACATAATTACAACTATATAAATAATATAAATAGATACACATATATATTCATAGTCAAATGTTTATAGACATAGAAAATTTTATATTAATATAGATATATAAATACTTCTTATTACTTCTGTTTCTCTGGGAAATCCTGACTAACAAAGTCAATAAAAGTGTTGTATTCTATCTAGTCATGACTTCTGCATATAGAATACGTACTATTCCACTTGGCAAGTGAGGAAACTGAGATACAGTTGGTAAATAATTTGCCTAGTATCAGAGCTAGAATCAAAACTAGTTAAATCTGACCCTAAAGTCATAACATTTTTACTATGGTGTTTCTGTCTGATAGTCAATTTAAGTCAGTTGAGTAAAGTAGATATGATAATGTCTGGCAATCCCTATACTGTGTATAATAAAAAGGCCTTGCCAGAATTCTCCCCAAAACTCACTGGTCACATCCTGTCTACAGGGACTCAGGTCACCTGGTAGATAAGATTCTAATAAAATTCTGGCCATTTCTCACTTAGAGTCTTTCCATCTAAAGCGTAGGATACCTTTGGATAATAGCATTACAATTATGTATTATTCATCTTTGATGCTAGTACCTTTCACTGAATAGACAGTCAATAAACATGTATTGAATGAATGTAAAGTAATCTTGAAAATGCCAAATTAGTATAACAATAACTTCACAAGGTTATTGATTCTTCTTGATAAACTTACATTGATTCTTCATGTAAAATTTATATTTATCACTAAGAAGTCAAGGTACATGTGAGAAGTAGGCTTTCAATTATTGCAGAAGCAATGAAATATCCAAACCTGTGATGAATGAGTCCTGTGAGTGATCTGCTACATGAAATAGCAGTGCTCTCTGATCGCCAGAAGGATGGAAGCTCTATTGGGAATTATCTACCATGTTTGTTACAGAGCACAATCTTGTATATAGCCTCAATGTGTCATGTATCAATGATGTCATTTTAGACACAGGAGCTATTCAGTTTCCAGGTTCTGAGCTACATTCAGTTTTTCACTTGAACCTCCCACAGAGAACCTTAATGCCTACTCTCACCCATTATTTTTTATTTTTTTGCGGTACTTGGGATTGAACTCAGGGGCATTCTACCTCTGAGCTACACCTCAAGCTCCATTTTTTATTCTTTAGTTTGAAACAGGGTCTCACTAAGTTGCAGAGGACCTCACTAGGTAGCTAAGGCTGGCCGTGAACCCGGATCCTCCAGTCTCAACCTCCCAAGTACTCGGATTACAAGTGTGTGCCACCACGCCCGGCTACATATTATTTTTTAAATCACCATAATGATTAAATAAGGTTTCTGCAGGAAAACAAATAAAACTTCTTGTAAGAAACTAGGTCCACAATAATATTTCTTTAATCATGTCTTTATTTCTTCCTTTTATGCACCTTGACTTTACATCTCCATCAACATAAATAAGGCAGTAGGCAACTTCAAGAAAACATAGCCCCTAATAATTTTATTGTTAAATCATAACACATCTAATAACAAAAATATTTTACTAACTCTAATTAATAAGTAGGAAGCTAAGGAAAATCCCATGTGTGTTGTGGTTCTAACGTGTGTCCCCTTCCAAAATTCATTTTGAAACTTAGTCCTATTGTAGTGGTTTTAAGAAGTGGTGACTTTCTGGGCAAATTATTATATTATGAGGTCTCTACCTTTGAGAATGGATTTGTGCCCTATAAAAGGGCTGGAGGAAACTAGAATAAGTCCCTTTTGTTCTTCTGCCCTTTACCACTTGAGGACACAGCATTCATCCCCTTTTTATTCTTTGGCGCCTTTTGCCATTTGAAAACACTTAGATGGCACCACCTGTTAGAAATGGACTTTTGCCATATGCTGAACCTGACAGTGCTTTGACCTTGAACTCTCCAGTCTCCATATCTGCAAGAAAATAAATATCTGTTTTCTATAAATTATCAAGTCTATGGTATTTTATTATAAGAACACAAATAAAGACAATCTGCTTATGATTCAGGCCTGAGGTTAGCTTAATGCAAACTAAAGCTAATTCTTCATATAATATAATAATCAGCATGGTTTGCCAAGTTTAGGACTCAGACTTTAAAGAAGTTACTGTCAGATTGTTTCATTTTAACATTATCAGAAAATCTATTATGCAGAGAATTAAAAAATGATAACTCAAACTGTTAAGTATCAATAAAGGGGGCAGCTGAATTTATATAGTTGTTCAAAAAATTCTATGCTACTTAGAGTTAGCAATTTGAAGTGTTCAAAAGGTGTGAGTTTATATCAATTAACAACAATTCTTGAACGTAAATCCCCCTCAAAAGTAATTTGCTTATAGAGAAATATTTATTTGTGTCGATTGGTGTCTCTGAATTAAAAGAAGGTAAGAGAGGCACAATAAAGAAAGGAAAGACTACCAGCATTGGCTCACTTTTTGTTGTTGATGATGGTGGTGGCATAAGCACAAGAGTGAGAGTTAGAAGGTGCAACTAAATTTTCCTAGTGATGGAGGTGAAAAGAATAGTGAAATAGTAAATGTTTAATAGGTCTACAATATATATGACCAGTACTTCCGCCATCTTCAGAAGAGAGATTAAATACCACTGAGCTAGTCCTATTCCTCTATTCTACAGATAAAGTTCCTTAACCAAATGTAAAAATAATTCTCCAAAGTTTAAAGATGCCTAATGACATAACTAGGACTAAAATATAGGTATCCTGGCTCTCCTTTCTCTCTCCACCATAATGCTTCAGGGAAAAGTTTGCCTAGTATTCTTAGAAAAACAAATTATTGTGAAGCTAGATATTTCAACTTCATGCTGCTAAGTAACATTAAATGTTGGTGTATTTTTTTAGCCATATGTCCAACTGAGCAACAACAAAGGAAAGAGCCCCCCCCCAAAATTTTTTCCTCATGCATTTATTGGCCATTTGTATTTCTTCTTTTGTGAAGTGTCTATTTAGATCCTTTGCCCATTTGTTTTCTTAGCTGTAAGTTTCTTGAGTTCTATGTGTATTCCAGATATTAGTCCTCTATCGGAGAAGTAGCTGGTAAAAATTTTCTACTCTGTGGGCTCTCTCTTGTGGTTCTTGATAGCTTCCTTTGCTGTCAAAGACTCTTCAGTTTAATGCAATTCCATGTGTTGATCTTCCTTTGAGTTGCTTGTGCCTTTTGGGTGTTGTTGACCTGTGCCTGTGTGTTGGAAGTGTTGGGCCTATGCCCTCTTCAAGTAGTTTCAAGGTCTCTGGCCTGACTTCCAGGTCTTGATCCATCTTGAATTGACTCTTGTGCAGGGTAAGAAAGCGGGGTTTATTTCCATTTTCCTGCATATGGTTAGCCAGTTTTGACAATACCATGTGTTGAAGAGGCTATCTTTTTTCCAGTGTATGTTTTTGCTCCTTTGTCAAAAATCAATTGAATGTAAGGGTGTAGTTTTGTTTCTGAGTCTTCTATTCTGCTCCATTGGTCTATGTGTTGTTTTTGTGCCAATACCGTGCTGTTTTTATTACTGTAGCTTTGTAGCAGAGTTTGAAGTCAGGTATTGTAATGCCTCCTGCATGGTTTTTGTTGATAGGAACTACTTTGGCTATTCTGGGCTTTTTGTTGTTGTTGTTCCAAATGAATTTAAGGACTAATTTTTCTATGTCTGTGAGGAGTGACCTTGGTAATTTCATGGGTATTGCATTGAATCTGTAAATCACCTTTGAAGAGAATGTCCATTTTGCAAATCAAAACTACCTTGAGATCTCACCTAACCCCAATTAGAATGGCAATCATCAAAAATACAAATAATAACAAATGCTGATGAGGATATGGAGAAGTGGGAACACAACTACATTGTTTGTGGGATTGCAAATTAGTGCAACCACTTTGGAAAACATTATGGAGGATCCTCAGATAAATGGGAATGAACCTACCATATGATACAGCAATACCACTTCTAGGTATCTACCCAAAGGAATAGAAACCAAACTATCAGGCCAATGCATGTGTATCTGTGTTTATAGCTGCACAATTCACAATTGCCAAACTTTGGAACCAGCCAAGATGTCCATCAACAGATGAATGGATTACAACACTATGAGATATGAACACAATGGAATTTTACTGAGTCATAAAGAAAAACAAAATCATGTCATTTGCAGGGAAATGAATGGAACCGGAAAACATTATGTTAAGTGAGATTAGTCAGTCACAAAAAGTAAAAAAATCAGATGCTCTCCCTAATATGCAGAAGCTAGGAAGAAAGTGGGACATAAGAGGGACTGGAGATGATGGAGAAACCTTACATGAGCAAAGAAGGTGACTTAACTGAAGGTGATGAGAAGGAGGGGAGAGAAACATCCTAATGCACATGATGTACTTTCACAAACATATTGATCATTAAACTGAACTTGAGAAAGAGGGAGGGGGAGGTTGTGGGGCGGGAATTGGGGAAGGGTTAAATGAGAAATGTGTACATGTATGCCGTTACCAGCTTGTACCTAACAAAGATCTATGATTATAATCCACCAATTTAAAAACAAAAACACACACAGAAAAAGCAATATAATGGAAAGTGTAGCATCTCTAGGTAGTGCTTATTAACTGATGTAGGATTCTTTTCTTTAAAATTTCCTATGGACTTTGATAGTTCAATTTAGAAAAAATCATGAACACAAGCCTTTGCCCAGATCTGATTCTCCCTAATACAGTGGCATTTGAACTGGATCTTAGTGAATAAATATGAGTTTTCTGAGAAAATAAGGGTATTAGGAAGAAAGAATATTCCTTGGAAAATAAGTAATCCAATCAAGATACCAAACTGAGGAAATAATAGGTTGAAGTGAGAAGGATGCATGGAAGAGACTTTGAATGCTCTCTGAGTGATGAAAGTAAAAGATGTTCAGCAGCAAACAGTGACACTTGAGCAGACAGAAGTGATTCAGGGGAATTCTGGTCATAGCAAGTACCTACTTAGAGATGGACAGGGTGTGAGTGGTGAGAGAAAATAGAGAACAGATGGGCATGACATCAAGCTTCAAGCATGGGAATCTTCCCATTGATTCCTTTAACTGAAATTATAAAAATACGACAGAAGTATGTGCACATATTTAGGCTATAGTTTTCTGAAATGCCCCGCAATCTTCTATAATTCACATTTCTCTCTAACTCTTTTCTCTTGAGTATGAACTAGACCCAATGACTTGTACCTAACCAAAAATATATAGCAAAGGTGATATGATGTCATTTCCAATTTTATGTCTTAGTCTATTCAGGTTGACATTGCAAAATACCAAAAACTGGGTGGCTTATGAACAACTAATATTTATTTCTCTCCATTTTAGAGGCTGGGAAATCCAAGATCAAGGAACAAATAATAGATGTCTGGTGAAAGCCAGCTTCCTCACAGGTGTGTGATCTTTCTTAAGGTGGAAAGGATCTCTTTCTGATCTTTTCTATAAAGGCACTAATCCTATTCATGAGAGATCTAGCCCATAACCTAATCACATACCAAAGGCCCCATCTCCTACTACCTTGGAGGTAAGTATGTCAGCATATGAATTTTGGGAAAACACAAACATTCAGACCACAGCATTCCAAATACTGTAACTTCCATCTTGCTAACAGATTCTCTCTCTTTCTGGCTTTAATGAAGAAATCTGCCATGTTGAAAAAATGTCTCAAACTGAGGGCAGCCTATATCACATCCAACAACCAGCAAGGAAATCAAGCTCCCTAACAATGTGCAGAGAGCAGAACCCCACCTAGAACCATGAATATTAGTTTTAAAGTGGATACTGTCCCAGTAAAACCTTCAGGTGAGACCCTAACCCTGGGCAAAACTTTGATTACAGTCTTATAAGAAACCACAAAAGACAGGACTCACATAAACTCTGTTCAAATTCCTGACCCACAGAAACTGTGAGATAATAAATGGCTATTAACTTAAGCTCTTTTAAGTTCTAGGGCAATTTGTTTGCCAACAATAGATAACTAATACAATGAAACTTAAGATCAAGGGAGCAAATGACATAAAAAGAAAAAAGTTATCTCCCAGACAAATTTTTGAAAGAAATCAATAATATCCCTGGGCATCTTTGGACTTCTACCATCTCTCTCTCATCTCTGGGCCATGTCTTGGCCCAGATTATCTGATTTTATCTATCACCTGCCTCCCTATCAAACCAAAAAAAATCTGGTAAATTTATTACTGGAAAATTATTTGATCATCATATGCTAATTTGGGGGAAAATCAAAATTTTTGTTTGATTCCAGGTTTAATATATGGTATAAAGTTCTCAAGGGTGAGAGAAGTTTAAATTTATATCAAAACAAGGCCATTACTAAAAGCCCTGTGTGAAGTATCTTTTTCTTTCCAGATCCATTCAGTAGCTCAGTGATGACATTGCCCAAATCTCCACAGTAATATCAGATGGCTTCTGCATGCTATTCCAAGGACAATGATATGAATGAATCAACAGAGCAAATGCTTTCCTTCCTGGTAAATTTCCTCTGGCTGTCTGAAGTGTTTGATTATTATTCTTAGTTAAAATATTATAAAGGTAAATTTTAGTATTATATATTTAGTGATAGACTTTCCTGGACATTTTTATTCCTCTAGAAGTAAACTAAAACATAGTTTAATTTGTTTAGAGGAACATAAGCTCCCCAAAAGAATCTGAATTGAAAGTATGAATGAATGCATGTTTATTCTATTAATACTATCAGCTTTAACAATTACAAATACCAAACAATTAAGAATGTATATGATACATATTTGATTTTTTTGCTAAATGTCTCTGTGGTAAAAATAAATTAAAAGAAAAATCCAAATCAGGTACAAGTATAAAATGTCATAGATTAATAATTTATCTACCAAAATAATATTAAGAATTTGCCACATTTTATAAATAAAAATCCAATTTTAGGATGCAAGCTGTTTAAAATAAACCATATAAAAGCATCCATCACAATATCTATGCCATCTTGTCAAGGGAGATCCAAACACACCATAAACATCCTTTATGCCTCTTTGAACATGTATATCAATGAAGCAACACCTTAATTGTCCTATCGAATTATCTCTTAACAGCCAGGCATGGTGGCGCACACTTGTAATTCCAGTACTTGGGAAGCTGTGACCGAGGATTCAGGTTCAAGGATAGCCTCAGCTACTTAGTGAGGCCCTCCCTAACTTAGTGAGACCCTGTTTCAAAATAAAGAATAAAAAATAGGACTAGCAGTATATCTTGAGGGTAGAATGTCACTGGGTTCAAATATCTCTTGAGCTTTCAAAAATGTGAATTCCTAGTCATGGGGCCTCAGAAACCTTGATTCATAGCCTGGGAAGCGGTCTAGACATGTGTGTTCCAGAATGTATTTTGTGTCATTGTATGCACAGCCATAATTGAAGGCCATAGGTTATTGGGTTTTGAGGATAAACCTTTTCTACCTTGCAACTGAGTTCTCTCTCAGTACTGGAGAAAGCAGACACCACAGATGGTGTGTGAAGAATATACTTGTATAGAAATTCAAACAACTTCAGCATAGAACAAGTCTATGACTCCTAAATCTCAGTGAAGCATGGGCCAATAAAAAAGATGAGAATATGCAGAAAGAATAAAAGATGTCATGATGAAAATACTTTTCGTGTAAAGTCATTTTTATTCACCCTCAGACTTTTTAATGGGTAACATGTTTGAAATGGACAACTATGGTCACTTGAATTGAACATCCTAAAGGACAGGTGTCATCATGTGTGAGACATTGAAGGAGATAGTGGCCTTGATTTAACTCCTAGACAGCCTAGAGATAGAGAAAGGGCTTCTAACAAAATTAAGAGATGGCTGCTATGAGGCCATTGAGCTAATCTCTCAGAGGTGGTCAGGGTAAAGGGTCCACCTGGAGTTACCCTCAATGAGGATAAAAGACAGAGTAAAACAATATGAAAAGGCTCAATATGTCATGTTGGATGCTCAGGTCTTGTGAAAGAAGCCTGAGTCTTCATAACCACACCACAGAAGCAAGATTTGTAATCCATATGCTGGTGTCAAAGGGAACAAAAGGAAGATGTGGTGACTAAAACCCATGAAAGGACACTAGGAAAGAAAGAATCACCTAGTAGATCCAAAGAGCCCACAGTCGAGCACTCAATTTGTGATTACACTTTCAAATCATAACTCTCCCAAACCCTCACTTCCATTTTTTTCTCTTACTCCTTTTTGTTCTGCAGGGTAAGAAACAACAGATATAAAATGGAGGAAGCCAACAGGTGGTAGGAACAGAGGGGTGTGGTGGTTCAGACTTTGTGGTTTTGAGAAGGAGAAAGCAGCTTTGGCTCCCTCCCTACTGCAGGCTTTCATGTCTAAGGCTGGCTTGAGATGGACAAGGAGAACAGATTTTGACAGTAAATCAAGTTCATAGCTTTCATTGGTATAGGATCAGACTTCTTATTTACCCAATTGAGACTATGTTCCAGACCTAAAGTAAATGGAAGACCTGTTATATAAGAATGACCGAAAAGTCATAGTGCATGTTACATTCAGCTGCTTGGAGACCAAAGCAACACACACACAAAAAAATTCAGTTATAAAATTTTTATTATTGAGAGTAAATGTTAGAACCTCATAAATGCAAAATTCTCTTATAATTACTTTTTATAAAACTTCCCCTTATGTAAGAGATCTACAGAAAGAGATGCAGATAGTAGTCAAGTAAAATCGAAGACACCTGTGGACCAACTGTACAGAAAATCTTTTGCACTGACACTTGCATTATTCAAATCTTCAGTAGTAGAAACGAAAAGAAATAATGACATTAATAATGAAAATATATTTTATTTTATTTTGTGCTGGGAATTGAACCCAGGGGTTTTCTACCTCTGAGCTACCCCCCCAGCACTATTTTTCATTTTGAATCAGGGTCTCACTTAATTGCTGAGTCTGTCCTCAAACTTGCCATCCTCCTGTCTCAACCTCCCAAGTAATGGGAATACAAGTGTGTGCAACCAGGCTTAGCTCCAAAATCAATATCAATGATACAAAATCAGATATGTCAGAGTTACACTCCCTCTGGTGGCCCTAGAAGAGAATCCATTAATTTCCTTTTTCAGCTTCTGGTGACTAGTCCCATTCCTTGACCAGCTGCACAACTCCAATTTCTGCCTCCATAGTCACATTATTTTATTCTCTTGTGTTTTGTGTAAGATCTGCATCTGCCTGCTGCATACGAAGTATATGCAATCTTATTTGGAGACTATTTGGATAATCTGGATGGGGGAAAAATCTGCTATCTCAAGATCTTTAACTTACATCTGCAAAAATCCTTTTCTTCCACACCCAATCTAAGGTAATATTCACAGGTTCTAGTTGCTATCTTTTAGGAGTAAGTCATTTTTCAGCCTTCTGCCACATATAAACAGCATTAGACACATTATATGATAATACAAGAATAAAATTTTTATCCCCCCATATCTGTTAGGTAATAAACTTGCATTTTAAATTCAGAAATCATGACAAATTTCACTAACACCTTAATTAATGTAATAAATTCTCATATTTTTGTTACAAGTAGGATTTGTATTTCTCAGTAGTAAGAATGGAATAGTTTTCTGAAAGCCAACAGGTGTTGGCAAAATAGTCTCTGTAAAAATGGAGCCAGAGTATTATAAAATCCCATTTCTCAAATGTCTCTACTAACAGTACTAGATAAGTAAAGTAAATTTACCCTTGTCCCTTTAGGGGAGTAAAATTGAAAATAGCTCAATGTGTAACCTTAGCTTACCACAAAATTTTAATTCTAGACCGTATATCAGCTCATCATTCTTACTTTTTTTTTTTTTTTGAGGTACTAGGGATTGAACTCAGGCATTCTACCCCCGAGCTATACCCCCAGCCCTATTTTTTATTCTTTATTTTGAAACAGGGTCTCACTAAGTTGCGGAGTGCCTCACTAGATAGCTGAGGCTGGCCTCCAACCCGGATCCTCTGGTCTCAGCCTCCCAAATGCTAGGATTACAAGCATGCGCCACCACGCCCGGCTCCATTCTTACTTTTTAGATAAAACAAATTGAGGCTCAAATGACTGTTCTTCATTTCCACAACTCATACATGCAGAAGGGACTGGAATAAATACTTTTTCACTCCTGGTCCATGCATTTTCTTTTAAGTTATGCAATTTTTTATTTATTTGGTCGTTTGCAGAAATGAAAGCTGGCTTGAATAAGTCTCCTATCCAGGTTTCATCTGTCCTTAGAATTAACGTGCATTAATTAGGATTTAAGCCTTTATTTCTAAATATTCTTACTGAACCTTGACATAGAAAAGTCAGATCTATGTTTAAAAAGGGGGGGGGGATGGTGCCCAATACTCAACTGCTATGAGGTGAATTCAAAGGAGTTTGTTCAGTTAAGATTCAATGTGAACAAAAGGGTCAAAGCCTGCAAATGTACTCAGTACAGATATATCTACCAGGAGCAGTAAGCAGGCTTAATTTGTAACGGCTGGGAAGGTTTCCATTGACAAATGAAATTAAAGAAGAATTTGTTCTCTCACACTAGATAAGTTGGTTTCTCTAAAAACTCTCTGGCCATTTATGCATTGCTTTCCTGTGAAAAGAGACTTGATAAAAGGGCATGGAGTCATTGTAGTATCCTGTGTCAATCAATTGCTTTCAAGTTTTCCAGGCAAGCTGAGAGAGGGGACAGTTGATTACAACATAAGCTGTCCCTGTATCCCCAGCCAAAGCCAGGATGCTGTTTGACTAATCCAACTTAAAAAAACAATGAGTGGGTAGGTGATTTTTAAGTGATTTAGTTCTTACAGTTGTTCATAACATAAAATACAGGAGGCATTACAATATGGTCCAATTTTTTTTTTCTCAGAGAATTATATATCATGTCTGGACAGTTAGAACTCCCTATTATTTATTCATGCCAACATAAATTATTCTCTTCAAATGAACTCAAGTCACGTAAACTCTAGCTTCCAGGAACCAAAGCATGCTTTCTTTGGAGAGATGTGAATTCTACTCATTCTTTGGAAATTGAAAAATTAAATAGCAAAGAGCCCCAGTGTCTGCAATCAATACCTACTTCAGTAACTCCTTGAGATTGTTTGACTCCAGCAGGAGTTGCACTCTTGGGAGTATTATGGACATGAAACATGATATCTTTTTTTGCTATCAATTCCAAAACCAAGATGAGCTACAGTAGGTAGTTGCCTTTATTATGGGGGTCTGAAAGGGACTGGTTTGTTTTATTTTAAAGCCAAAAACCAATTCAAGTTTGATGAATGGTGTCAGTTCAACAGTGCCAAAGACTGAAATTCTTCATTCCTTCCAAGGTTTAGCAGGGTAATGACTGCAATTTCTTTTACAGTTTAACCTGAAAAGTGCCTTAACTCTTACTTGAATAAGCTGGTCCTCAAATCGTGATATCAGGATCCTGATCTAGTCTCACAATTCCCTTTATCTGATAGGCCTGCTAAGTGTGAAGGTAGGTATAATAAAGGAGATTTTTTTTAACTTTTTGAGAGTTTTTTTTCCCATTGAAACTGAATAAAGCTTTCTGATTGGATTTACTCAGGTCAGCACACTCATTGAGGGATAAAACTGGTTTGGATTTGGCCCCCAACAATGACAGTTCTATGGGCCCAATCTCAGATGCAGTTCAGATTGATTGACCTGGATTTTGCCAGATTGAAGGAAAGTCTGCTGAAAAGTTTGTGATTACACATTTTACCTTTCTACATAACAAGAACTGTGCTTTTTGGTTGGCACCAATAAACTGGTGATACAGGGACTAGATGTTTCTTTTTCACGCAGGGACAACTACTGTGGAACAAGAAGAAAAAATGCTTGTTCAGGTGGCTATTATCATCCAGGTACTAATGACTTCTGGTTGCTAATGTACAATTGAGTTTCTTTCTTTTTTTCTTTTTGGTACTGGGGATTGAACTCAGGGGCATTCTACCTGCAAACTATGCCCCCACCACTTTTTTTTTTTTTATTTCAAAACAAGTTCTCACTAAGTTGCTGAGGCTGTCCGCCAACTTGTGATCCTCCTGTCTCAGCTTCCCAAATACTGGGATTACAGGCCTGTGCCACCACACCCAGCTTACAATCAGGTTTCAAATGAAAATCATTTTCTCTTAAATAATTCATTTTTCACATATCCCTTCTCATAAGTAAATGATTTACAACATTTAAGTGTTTTCATAGAAAGGATTCTTGAAACTCAATAAAAGGATGGTAGATATTGTTTCACTTTCTCATGCATCTTTTTCTTCTACTTTTTAAATATTATTTATATCCTTTAAAAATGTTATTAATGGAGTATAAACCTGAGTCTGCATCAATAGTGTTTGGAAGACCATTATAATAATAAAATTTTGCTAAAGTAATAATGCTAATTGAATTTGTGGAGCAAACAATGCAACAATTATGTCACTAATATCTTTTAGGAGAATAATGAAAATATACCTTGTTTAAAACTGTTTATAATCTCATTGGAAAATCAATAATAATATATGAATAATTTGGGTATCACCACCAAATATTGGATGTTTCTATGAAAATTAGTCTTCTTACATTAGAGGGACTCTTTTCATATTTGTATATAAAATATACATTAGTGTAGAATGAATTCTAAATACTGATGAAATTCATAGTAAGAAGAAATTAAATGAAAGATAAAGGTATGAAATGTGAACTGGGTCTCAGAGTAAAAGACAGTGTTTTTAATAACAGAGTTAGAGGACAATGCCTGTGGAAAAATACTATCAAACACATGGAGTGACCATGATTTATCTTGGAAGAATGGGACTTTCTCATTTTTCAAGGGCATAAAACACACTTTGAAGTTATCTTAATGAATATTATTTTCCTTCCTTATAAAATTTTAGGAGGTGAAAAACTGAATGACTGAATAATTTCAACCTGTGTTATATAATAAAGAAAATCAGAAAACTAAGTTGGGGTGGGGAGTTTCTTCTCGGAAAGGATTGAATTTTTATGTTAAGATTTGCTGCACACAAGTTGATAAGAGGTATTTTTAAATATCTTTCTTAATTCCAAAAAAATGAAAATATAATGTGAACTTACAGTGAATCATACATTTTATAGCACTTCACAGTTTATAAGTATAATTACATTCATTATTTATTGTATTTTAGATAAGAGAATAGCTCATTCTAGCATTATAGCTCTCTAGCTTAATGATCTTGATCTTTCCTTTTCCTATTATTTTAAGTTTTATTTTTATTTTCTGCTATATGAAAATAGAAATAAGTAACACTTATCTTATAGAGATATTGTAAATATTTATTAAAATATGGTGTCCAACAAAAAGGTGAAATTCAAGCATCAGTTCCCTACACAGACTGGGAGGGACATTGCTACTATCTGAAAGAAGACAAAACCCAAAAACACACAGGTGATTTGTCAAAGGGTTCACAGATGGAAGGGATTAGCATTATAGCAATTTCCAGATCTACTATCTTGTGATTTTTCTACTCAACTGTATAGCTTTAAATATAATTTTATATGTGATCATATTGATAGACATGAGAGTTTCTATGAAAACCTACAAACACATTTTACTTATACTTAACAAAGCAAACATTTATATATTTAAGTGATATATGCAAAAATGATTTACTATCATACTTCTTAAACTACATACCCTGGGGATATGTGTCTGTGTTCTGCTGTTACTCAAAATCACAGACTAAACATGCAGAATTTTATAGATGAGGAGTGACAATATTTATATTAAAATAAGCAACCAAGCCAGGTGCAGTTATGCATACTTGTAATCTCAGTTTGGGAAGCTGACAGGAGGATTGCAGGTTCGAGTCCAGCCTCAGCACTTTAGAGAGATCCTCATCAATTTAGTGAGGCCCTGTTTCAAAATGTAAAAAAAAAATAATAATAATATCTGCCTCACATGTGCCACCACACCCGGCTTATAATGTAATTTCTGTACATTCTTATATCTACTTTGTCCCGTGTCTTCTTTCCTTCATTTTGAGTGGAGGAGTAGTAAATATAAAATAGCTAAAGGAAACCTAAGGAGAGAAAGTATGACAAAATAAGGCCAGCATGTCATGATATGTATAGTTGTTTCAATTTTCTTTAGTTGCACCTGAGGTAAAATTAAGATTCTTAATTATACTAAGGGTTTTTATATCAGTATTATATGTGCTGGGTAATAAACTTCAAACCCAGCCTTCTCTGCTACTCTGTGATACTGGGCTGGAAGTCTATAAACCACATTTGGACTTCATCCAGCTGGCCCAGTAAGACTCTACCAGTAGGGGGTGCTGGAAAGAGAAAAGTGGAGGGAAAAATAGATCTGCTGCCTCCTGTCAGCTTCCTGTTCTTGTCCCAGTGACCCAGGAAGACAAGCTCTTATCACCAGTGGCACTGCTTCAGTAAGCACAGTTAATTTCAGCTTGCAAGTTTTCCCAACAAATCACTGATTTAGGCTTTATTTCTTAAAAAAAAAAAATTCTGTTAGTATGTCAGTTATAATCACAAACAGTACGAATTGTTTTTGCTATTTTTTTTCCTCTAACTTGATCTCAAGTTCTATATCTCAGCTCCTTTCCAAGAATTCTAAATGGGTTAAGTAACCTTTACGATCTATATAATATTAAAATAGTTAAAATAAAATTTGTTTCAACACCACAAGCCATGAGACTGTGAGATATTATTTCAAACCTTGTTTAAATGTGCTCATATAAAATATTATTGAATAAAGTAATTAACTCAGACTTGCAATTTAAAAAAATAATTCTCTTGAGAGCTATGGGATTAGAAAATTTTCTTCACAGAGGCAGCTTAAAATACACCAGAAACTTAAACCACGGAACCTCTCACATCTGTTTTTTCTGCTTTAAACATCAAAGTCTAATTTTTTCCCTTCTTGTTCTCTGTATAATTCTATAAAGAACTTTGTGTGGCACTGAATAAAGTTGATTAAGTGATGATAATAACTTTTCTCTCTTCTCAGAATTCATTTTTATTTTCCATACAACTAGTGAAACTAAATATATTCAGTTTGCTACCATTTCATAAGATATGAATACACAAAAGTTTTTAAAATATTTTTAAAATGCCTATTTTAAACTTCCAGAAATTTAGAAAGAATTTTATAATAAATTCTGATATACCCATTGTGATAGAGAATTTTATATGACAATTTGACTACCCAAACTGATATGTATCAGATATATAGCTAAACATTATTCTGGATGTTTCTGTGAGGATGTTTGGGATGAGTTTAACATCAAATATATGAACTTAGTAAATATCATCCAATCAGGTGAAGATGTGAATAGAGCAAAACACTGACCTACCCAACCTCAACTGTAACACTGGTCTTTCCCTGGTACACCCTGCTATTTTGAATGTGCCAGCTTACATAAGCACATGAACCAATTCCTTAAACTAAATCTCCTTGATACACACACACACACACACACACACACACACACACACACACACGCTCTCTCTCTCTCTCTCTCTCTCTACAATTAATAGTTCAAAATTACTATATTATTTTACTTTTTTTTTTTTGCGGTACTGGTGATTGAACCCAGGGGCATTCTACCTTATTTTTTATTCTTTATTTTATGAAAGAGGGTCTCACTAAGTTGCAAAGGGCCTCACTAAATGAGACTGGCCATAAACCTTCAATCCTCCTGTCTCAGCCTCCTGAGTACTGGGATTACAAATGTATGCCACCAGGCCCAGCTTATTTAACCCATCTTTTGTATAATAATTTAAATTAAGTACAAACATCATCAGCATCACTGAGTCACTATCCACAATCTTTAATATTTTCCTACAAAAGAAAATACCATGATGCACTTAACAAACTTGATACTTTGTACCATTTAATTTATTTTTAACCAAGTTTTTTTATTTGTATATTGTAATTATAAATAAAAATGGGATTCATTGTGTCTTTGTGCCATTTTTACTTATTCAATCCTGAAATTCTCCCAACACTCCAAAAAAAAAAAATGTTGTTTGAACAAGAAGCCAAGTCTCCTGCGTTGTGTAGAGTGTGGTGAGACAATGCTGTTGACCTCGTACTGTATCATAGTAAGAACACCTAATGTCTGTTCACTTTTAGTGGTTAGCGTTATAATCTTTGTTAAGAGGGTCACAGCCAGATCCTTCCTTCATAAAGTTGAAGTTCCTTGTGGCCATCAAGGAATTTTTGTGATGATGCTTTGGCATCCTGTATATATTTAAAGAATCTTTCATCTAATTATTTTATCATCTACTGATTAATATGTAAATCAGCTATTTCATAGAAGATGAAAAAAGCAGAATATCCAATGATAATTTATTGTAGGATCACAAAAAAGTCTATTCTGTTACTCATTTCTAATTTGTTCAACTGTAATCACACTAGCATGGAATTTGGGGTTGTCAAAGATAATTATTTACTCTGGGACAGAGGAGAAGCTACTTTAAGGTCTGGCTTGAGTAAAAGGAGAAAAGTCTAAAAGATTAGTAATAGGATTATCGACATTCAGAAGTTCCAAACCTCAAATTACTTTAAAAATTACTCAAGATACATTATATAAAAGTTTCTGATAAAATGAGAAACAAGTAATGGATAAATGTTGCTTGGTAATGCAAACCAAAAGTCCTAATTAAATGACGTTTAGTGTGTGTGACATGCTAACTCAACTCTGCTTCTTCTTATTGCCATGAGTTTCAGTAGGATGTTAGAAGAAAAATTTTCTCCTCTGTTTCTCATATTCACTTAAAATCAGAGGTTTTGAGTTTTACCTCTTTGGCACTAGATTTTTACCTTTTTCCTATGGCTGCATGTTTTCTGTACATGTAAATTTAGTTTCAACTTTAGTACGTCTGTGAAGAAAGAACACCCACTGAGGATGCATGGAAAAGATATTAAATGTCAGGGATATAGAGAACTTAGAAGTTAACATTCTGATAAGGAGATGCTGAGGCAATGCTGGAAACAGGCCAGTTCTAAGTCTTTGGTCTGCACTAGTAGATCCTGGAGGTTTAACTAAAATCCCAACAGACTTTTGAACTCAGAAGACTTGTTCAAACTCATTGTGAACCCTTTGAGGTTGACTCATTGCTAATATTTTTCCATTTTAGGCATAGATTTCCCACTGACACCAACCAATATAACCTCAATGTGAATAAGTAGAAAACGAAGTTCAAGATCTTATAAAATGACTTATTTATTGTTTTTACTTAATTCCTCAGGCATGCTTTGTGGGTTTCTTCTTATTATTATTACTAGATTTTTCAGTTCTATTTTCCATCTATTGGCCCTAATCTTCCTAGAAAAATCCTGAACAACAGTGACAGCTGTTAAAAGAATGAGCTCACTAATTAGTTTCATATTGGGAAAATAAATAGTGTAAAAAGTAACTTACCTTATTGTTTATTTCTTAAGGGATGGTGTGGAACATGTCCACTCATGACTTAATTGCCTTAAAATAAATAAGATTCAATTGGTATGCTTTGGTTGACAAATTTTCCAAGAGAACTGTTTCAAATTAAAATAAGAACCTGTCTTTGCAAGTATGGTTATCTATTTATCTATCTATTTATTTATCTTTTTAGCCTGAGAAAAGTTCAGTTATGAATATTCTCTTAAATCCAGTTGGCATGTAACAGTTTGCTCCTTACCCCAGCATTTTGCCTGCATGCCATTCTATCATGGGACACAATATCCAAAAGTTTCCACTGAATAATGATAGGTTTCTGTAGATTTTAGCTATCTCATACACTAACATTATAACTTTGTCCTATTTTAATAATGACATTTATCCTCTTCACCTGTAAAAATGCCATGTTGCTTTCTTTAAAAAAAGTGCTCATTTGTTCTGTTTAATTGCTTTTCTTTTCCCTTCTTCACTCAGAACTTACTTGCCTAAATTATCACATGATACATACAAAAATAAGAATATATTTGAAAAATAATGCTAGTAAAACTTCAACATTGCACAAAAAAAACTATACTGCAACTCATTCGTTATTTCTACTTCTTACTCAAAAGATGCAGCATTCTGAATAAACAAAATGTGACTCCTATCAGAATTATTGTGTGGTTCAGCATAACTTTGCTTCTCATTTTTGCCTGGCACCAGTAAAAGTGAAGAATCCACAGGCAGTTTCTGTGGAGACACAAAGCACCAATTTCATCTTTCTTGTAACCATTATAGTCTAAAGCAGGGTTCTAACCTGGGAAGTACTCAAGAACAGGCAGCCATTGAGAAATGTCATGCTATGCCATGTCACCTTAATCAGAGAAAAGTGAGAAGGAAACAGTGAGAAAGGGAATAGCTAGGAAAGAAGGAAATAAAAGGCAATAGGAGCCAACCATGGTGCCACAGGGCTGTTATCCCAGTAGGTGGGAGGCTAGGACAGGAGGATCACAGATTTGAGGCCAACCTCAGCAACTTAGCGAGACTCTCAGAAATTTAATGAACTGCTCAAAACAAAAAATAAAAAGGGCTAGGGGTATATCTCAGAGGTAGAATGCCTCTTCTGGGTTCAATTCCCAGTACCAAAAAAGAAAATGAGAAAAAGGTTTCCAATGGGTTTCTGGTTTTCTTTCTAAAGATTTTTAACAGATCTGGGAGAGATCCAAGATGGCGACGGAGTGAACCATCCTTTCACAAACGCCCTGATTTGGATCTAAATTTACCATAAAAAGATCTTTTCAACAAAAGGAAAAAAGCAAAATCTGAACCACAAACAAATAAAGAAGGTCAAGAAAGCAGAGCGAGGACAAGAAAAGACGCCATCGCGGAGCAATTCGTGCTCCGCGCCCCGGGCGGACCCCCGCCGACCCGGCTCCGCCGGGGCAGGCAGCAGCCGGGCCCAGCACCGCTGAGGAGGTAGGCTGTGGAAGGGCAGGACCAGGAGCCTAGGGGGCCACCCAGACGCTGGGAACAGTGGGCCCCGGGACACAGCACCCAGGCGGACCCCCGCCGACCCGGCTCCGCCGGGGCAGGCAGCAGCCGGGCTCAGCGCCGCTGAGGAGGTAGGCTGTGGAAGGGCAGGACCAGGAGCCTAGGGGGCCACCCAGACGCTGGGAACGGCGGGCCCCGGGGCACAGCACCCCTGGCACCCTGCGCCGCATCCAGGCGGAAACCAGAACCGTGGTACATTCAACATGGGCACCCGCGGCGGGTCTGAGATCTGTCCCGGCGCATCGCCACAGCGCGGAACTGCGACCGCCCAGAGCCTGAAGTGGGTCGCAGCATCTTGGCGGAGGCCTGGGCCTGAGGCGGGAGCGGAGAAGCTGAGCCCGGGAGGGGCAGGATGAGTCAGCGGAAGCCGGCGGGCTGTGAAGTGGCGGCCCACCATCCCCCC
>PVLC010000906.1:159047-169118 GCA_004027655.1 Graphiurus murinus | reverse complement strand
AAAAAAAATAAAAATAAAAATAAACACAATATTTGGCAAATAATAAAAAAAAAAAAAAGAAAGGATAAATGTGAAGATTCTAGGAAGTGTATGACTGAACATATCTCTTGAGATATTTAGAGGTGGTAGAGTTTATAGTAAAGGCACATATTCTGGGCTTTCCTGTGATGGATGAAGGGACCTTTGCTCCTTGGAAAATATAGGTAGCTGGAAGTTGACTGGTATATTTGGCTTAGAAAAGATAAAGGTATTTATGTCTGAGAAATTAGGCCAAAGGCAGAAGAGTGAGCAAGGAGAATGTACAAGGTTTGAGAACATTATTTTTATTTTATTTTGAGTGAAGACTTTGAAATTCTTCAAGATGGTGGCTCTAAAGATATAAAGGGTTAAGGAAAGGCGAGGTATTATAACCTACTCACCGTGGAACAGGAGAATGTAAAAGTATAGTAAAAGGATAAAGTAGGTCCTCTAGTTGCTATTATTTACCAGCATAAAACTTATGCATGCAAATGGTTTAGAATCAATTATCTTAGTTTCTTTACTTTTCTGAAGACTAATATCAGGTAAGTTGTAGAAAACAGAAGAGTTGGCTAAAAGGTTTATTTTTTTTTGTAATTATGCTACAAGTAGAAGGTCAAGACACTAAGATTATGTTCAATGGTGTGATTAATGATCATAAAATTCTAAGCAAGATAAGGAAAATAGAGGAGGGAGAAAATCGGTAGTAAAGAGAGGAGCTCAGCTCAACGTCATGTTTAACCTGAAGGACTGTAGTAGTAGTGAATATCAGAACAGGTGAACTACAAGTAAAATTACTGGGTCTGACAATTGGATGAAAAATTTGATATCGTAGATATGAAATGATTTCAGATAACAATTGCTTTATTGGGTATGAGGATAATAGGATTTTCTGTTTGTGGAAAAGAAGCTAACTTAAGCCTCTCCCCTTATTATCTGTTCTATCTTCATTCCTTTCATTGATAAGTACCTCCCTCTATGTTTCCTCAAAACTTACATGGCAGCCCATGTAAAAATTTATTATTTTTTTCAACCTTTCTTTTGTTATGTTTTGGTTTTGAGAATCAATTTTTTTAAGGGACTATGACCAGAATTTATTATTTATTTATTTATTTGTTTGTTTATTTATTTGTGATACTGGGGATTGAACACAGGGGAATCCTATCTCCAAACTATACCCCCAGTCCTATTTTTTATTCTTTATTTTTGATACAGGGTCTCACTAAGTTGCAGAGGGCCTCACTAAGTAGCTGAGGCTAGCTGTGAGCTTTCGATCCTCCTGTCTCATCCTCCCAAATACTGGGATTATAAGGTTGCTGCACCATGCCCGGCTTCTATGACCATAATTTACACCAACAATTCTAGGGCAATGTCTTATAAAAAAAAGTGTCTACTTTCTATTTCCCCACTCTCTGTGGAGTAGTAGGCACAGTGCTAGTGAGTAAATTTTGATAATGCCAAATAAGGGAAGACCATGAGGATGGGAGAACACAAAATTTGGGTCTGCATGTAATGTTGTGGGATTGAGCTATGGTATCAGCTATAACATTTATCCGAGGAGGAAACACTGAGTCAGTCTTTGAGTAGTTGTACAGTATGGAAAGATGAGGTAGCTTACTGGCTTAGGCTTTATACTTTGCAATGAGAACAGCATCGTGATGCAGCAGCCCAACAGTGTCTTGCATAGCAGCATCTGCTCAAGAATCCCCACCCCGTCCTGCTTCCTGCCAGATCAATTCAATAGCTACTTATTCCTTACTCTTGTGGCCTCTCCAATATTATAGGTGTCAAGAGTAGTAATTATGTGTTTGTCTGTTTGTACAGTGAGACTATGTGCCAGGGACTCTGCCTGCTTTTCATCTTTGTAACCTCAATGACCAGCAAATGAAAGGAGTGATTTAATTTATCTTTGAGTGCCAAAAAGAACATAAAATTGTGCTAATTGTCGGAAAAAGCATGGAAGAGACACTGTTTGTATCCTCACGTTCTTTACAGTGGAACTGAAAACTGTAAGAGTAAGGGCATCTGGAAAAGTGATGCAGAGGATCAGCTCAAAAAAAAGGCTAAAGCAGTAGCTCTGCAGGATCAAAAAAAGGAGCAAATATTAATACGGGGCAACCCTGAGACCCAGACCCCAACACTCATCGTCTAATGTTATCTGCGATTGTAATTCTCACAACACCTCATATGCAACATGTCACTCCAAGTCTGGCCTGTCCTATTTTGAACGGTGTTTCTATCTTCCAGTTGTTTGTATAAAGAACATGGCAATTACACTAGATTCCTCTAACACTCTCATCTAATTGCTTACTGAGTTTGATGGTTGATACTTTACACATATTTTATAAGTGTCCTCTCACTCTTCATCCATACTCTGCTTTCTTGTTGTTGCTGTTGTTTATTTGTTTGTTTAACCTCAGGCTCCAAGTCTTTCTCCTATGGCTTATTCCATGTTTCTTTCTTTGTTGTTTCTACTCCACATACTTCCTAAATTAATTTCACACACTATCGAAGAGTATCATATCTAAAATGTAACTTTGACCATGTTGTTCCTTTGCTTTACAACAATAACAAGTACTTGGACATGTGATATTTATCATTTAAATTCTGCAAGGTCAGCATCATCTATCCTCCTCATTCCTTTCCAATCATGACATTTCAACATTACTGAACTCTCCCTGATTACTCATAATCATGTCTATGCAGCTGTCTCTTGCCCTACCTGCACTAGAACTCCTTACCCTCCACATCTGGCGTCCCCATTGCTCTCATTCTTGCACTGCCTTAAGTCCCATTTGAAGGATCTCATCTCCTGAAAGACCCAGATCCATGTTTTTTGTTGGTGATTTGTTGTTTTCTTCTTTATTCATGAATAGCAGTTTACATTTACTATATAAAGTTAACTCTTCAGGATTATGGTAGAACTACAAGATTATAGTGGAACTGAAGTGATACATTAGATAAATATACATAGATAACTCGGGAAAAAAAAACATAAAATACAGAAAGTTTTTCATGGTCCTATTTTATCTTTGCATTAGCCCTGCCCTCCTCCCAGTGACTGAGAATCTAATGCTTGCTCCAGATCTGCACGTATCCTCAACTCATGCATATCTCTTGGGATTACACGAGGTCCCAGGATTCTTTCTTGATGCTATCTTACAGAGTTCTATAAACTGAGTTATTGAGTTAGTTTTTGTTTTTTTGGGGGGTGGTGGTGGTTCTGGGGATTAAACCCTGGGGCACTTGATCCTCTAGCTAAACTCCCAGCTCTATGCTCTATTTTATTTTTTGTTTTGAAACAGGATTTCTTTTTATTTTTCTTTTTTCTTTTTCAGGATATTGATAAGTTGCTGAAAATCTTGCTAAATTGTTATGGCTGGTTTTGAACCTGTGATCTTCCTGTCTCAGCCTCCCTAGTACTGGGATTAGATGTGTACCACCATGCCCAGTTCTGAATTAATCTTGAATGAATTTTATCTTAATGCTTTATTATTAACACAGTTTAAATGCATATGCATTTTAAAAGTAGGCTTTTTAACTGTGATATGTTCTTTGTAAAGAGTTGAAGTTCTACTTCCAGGGAAAGATGTAAGAATAGGGAAATTTGGAAAACTCTTCAAATCTAATCATTCAGGTGACTTACATTATTTCTATCTTTCTAATACTTATAAAAGGCTTATATTTTATACTTAATAATTCAACCAATTATATGCTTAACTTTTAAAGAGTCAATAAGAAAAGCAGGGTCAATCTATTCAACCACAAAATAAAATAGGGAGAAATTATATCAATGGGTAAAATAGGAAAATATTTTAAAATATTTTTCTTATATTTTTTAAATGATTTCTACTTTTTGGTAACTAAATGAAAATATTAATTCTGTGTATAGCGCATATAAACTACAACATTAGGTAAAAAATTATGTAGGATAATAAAATCTTAGCAAATCTTTAACAAAGCATTTAGAGTATTGTGTTAGGAATATGTCTAGATACTTTTTTCATTAAATTTGATGTTAAGTTAAAATTTATTTATAACCTTAAATTATACAGTTCTATAATTCTAGAAGGAAATAATATTAGAATATACTTTCTAAAATGAAAATCTCCAAAGAATTTCTACATCTATTCTAGGAAGTATTGTATCATATTTCCTAACACACAGAGGAAAAATTCTGTCGACAATATTTTTTGAATCTGTATATTGGATGAATACAATATCCAGTGTAATATGAAGCAGAAGGAAAATTAAATAATATCATTACACTAAATGAAGCAAGACAGCCAATAAATAAGGGCTAAGACTTTCAGGGGATTGGGATCAATCTGGGCCATACTCTACATACCAGACATCATTTTACATCTAAATCTTTATACAAGTTTCACCCTAACAATATGAAATTCATCTGCACCTTTTAGGTGCAGATCAGCATTCCAACAGAGCCCTTGTGACACCACTAAAAGCACACAAGTAAAACAAGTTGTTGCTTGTTGTGTTGAAAAAATAACTTACAGGGAGTGATGACTATACATTTTATTTTTCTTTCACATATCTTCCAACTAACACACCCTTTTCTGAACTATGTCACAATACAACCAGCTCTGCCTAACTATACCAGTACGTGTATGTGTTTCTTAAAGGAGAGCATACCCTTGTCTCTTTTTCAAGGAATCAATAGCATTCTTTTTTCCTATTGGAGATCCTATCCTTTATCACTGCCAGATCTATGTTTTGTCTAACTAATTGTCCTCTTAAAAATTAAATATGACAACATTTTATACTCTAATGCTTTACAATCTTATGTTTGTATTGTATGAAGCTTTTTTATTGAAAAAATTAAAATATAAGCCTAAATAAAAAGAATTATACTGATATGTATGATCCCTAATTTTGTATGTACTTCTTTAATCCTGAATATTAAAATTAAATTGGAATTTTCATGTATATCCCACATTGCCTATTTATAATAAGATATATCTATATGAATTTTTATAGATACTGATTATATCATTGAGATATTCAAATAATAATAATTTAAAACATCTGGTTTTCCTCATGGATCTTTAAGTGCCTTCAAATTAGCCAAAGGACTGTTTAGTTAAATAGAAAAAGATCATAAAAAAGTCACAAAATAAATAAAACAGTTAGTAACAAATGAAAAAGTATAGAGAACAAATAGCTCTTCAAAAATGTTCTAAATACAACAATGCTAATTAAAGAACCATGGAGTTTCCATTTTTTATTAATTATATTTTCAAAGGAAACAATATTCCATACTGCTGGTGAAAATATAA
The DNA here is from genome assembly GCA_004027655.1 of Graphiurus murinus. Taxonomy (NCBI): domain Eukaryota; kingdom Metazoa; phylum Chordata; class Mammalia; order Rodentia; family Gliridae; genus Graphiurus; species Graphiurus murinus. Next base: position 163,803 of record PVLC010000906.1, on the reverse strand, counting down.
TTGAATAGCCTTTATAGAAAAATTTGCTAATGTGAAAAAGAGAAATAAAATATTCACATTTTCCATCAAATGATTCTAAAAAATGGTATTTCTGTTCTAAAAAAAAAAAAAAGGAAAAACTACATTGATATAATTTTCATTAATATTAATTCTTATATGAAGAAAATAAAAATTACCTTTTTGTCCAAGTTTAGAGGTAGTTAAACAGACTTAGGGAAATCTGATACAAGACAGAATATTATATCACCACTATATATTATGAGCATACTTTCTATTCTTATGCTGTAAAAATTCATATTTACAGTGTCTTATGAGAGAGCAGCATTGCAAAACAATTCAGATTCTAAATCATGAGATATACATACATGCTGAAATCTAGCCAGGTGGAAGCAAGTAATACAATTCATACTTCTGTTTTGATGAACTGTGGTAGGGTACTCTGTTCATAAAGACTCAGGCTAAGTCAGGGACTTATTCCTTATTTCAGTGAGGACATTTCTTATCACAGCCTATTTCCCTAATCCCAGCCTTTCAGGATCACAAGCAAAAGTATGAAAGGATGAGCTTTAGTCCCTAATCTTCTCTGAAAAACAGGCTTGAGGTGGATCATTATCTCCAAAGACCTATAGAATTTAGGAGCTGGAAATAATTTAAACCTAATTTCAGTTTTACAAATAAGGAAATTAAAACTCAGAAGGGATGGATGTTGATAATTTTTATTAAAAGCTGTAAAAATTTTATTTGAAAATTGACTTTTTATTTGTAAATGAGATATCATTATTTATTTTTAAAAAACTATAAATCTAAAGAAATAGTAAAATCATGTTCAGAGATAACTATTTTTTCATATAAAAATTTAAAACCTAGCACAAGGACCAATCATCTGTTTTCTTAGTTCTCAAAGTAAAAGGCTTATGGATTATTGTAGTTATGATTGTAGTCAGCATCTTCTTTGTCTTCTTTTTCTTTGCATCTTTTGTTTCTATATTATCTATTATCCATCCATCATTTAAATTTATTCTTCCTAGGTAGATTCAGTCTTGACCAAGAGTTCCTCATATAACTAATGCTAAGGCAGTTTGACTCTTCACAGAATATGGTCCTTGAGCAGAGTTGTTGAAGAAAAGGAAATGGCTTGTAGAAGGCTTATTGAGAGGGTCAACATATTTATCTGTAGTTAATTTGGAACATGCTAATGATTCAGATGATAGCATAATTTAAAATAATTCAAGTATTCAAGTAGCCTCTATTAAATACCTGAATCTTTGTTCCCTAAAAATAAACACTTGGTCTACTTCAGAAGTTATCAATATAGGGATGTGATAAGGCAATTCCTGTTAATAATAATAATTTTTAAATATTATTTTTGTTTACCATACTTTGGGTTCATTGATAATTTTTCTTTTTTACCTTTCTTTCATTTTACATTTAATTTTGAAACAGGATCTCATTAGGTTGCTGATAGTCCCAGTAAATTGCTGAGGCTAGTTTTGACCTCTGATCCTCCTATTTCAGCCTTGCAAGTACTGGAATTACAGGTGTGCATCACCACATTCGGCTACAATTTTTCATATATGTTTTCATCTTCATGTTACCCCAAATAGGATACTGTAGCATAACTTCCCATTTTTGGTGGGGAAACTGAAGTTTCATTTTTTTCCAGATATGAGTGCCCATCCAGGATTTTAACACAGATCTACCCAACTACAAGGCCAACAGACTTTGTCTCCACTTTTATAAAGATAAGAGAAAGAAGATGATCTTCAAAATGTTAAATCTAAATAATTCTAAATAACAGTCATGTGATTAGGCATTAAAAATAGTAAATAAACTAATATCTGTAATCTTTAATCAGGAGCATCAGGGAGCCAGGATCTGCACAATTGTCATTAGTTAATTCTAAATATTCTCTTTTTTAGAGAAATTGTGTGGGGAAAGCAAACTAGATAGTTAGCTTGGAATAATACAGAGCAATCCACAGAGGATAGAAATTTGCAGTGCACAAATGAGTGTTTTCCATAATAGCACACAGTCTGTGGCGAGACATGTGTTGATTTTTAGCCTGGTGCCAATAAACATGTGATCACATAACGGATTCCTGTTACTTTAATGAGAATCTTTTAATTGTAATTTGTGTCTTTCATGTAGCATAAAAAATACAATGGTTAAATTAAGCAAACATTCAATTACAACTGACTGAAATATGATTGAAATTGGTTTGGGAAAATGAGAATTAATAGGGCCATGGTACTAAGTCACTAGGCAAGTAGAATAGTTGTAAATCTGGGTTAAGTGTGATCCCCCAAAATAAGTCTTCAGAAATTGATTTCTGTACTGTTAGTCTCTTCTTTTATCTCTATTGTCCTTGTCTCAGGCAGCTTCCCCTGTGGTATTGTCCTCTGGAAGCTGCAGTTACATCTCATACACAAGTGTCTCTTTTTTAAAGCTTCAGAAAACATCCCAGGTTAAGGATGTCTTGGGACATGTGTCTAATTATGAAGCCATCCAAAGAATTATTTAATGGATTTAGTTCTCTGAAGGTTAACGGAAGTGCTTTTGCCAAAAGCAGAATGACAGACCTAGGGTGCAGACAAAATCAATGTCCTCTACAGTATGTGAATTTAATTTTTCATTATAATTAATAAAAAAACACTAGTCTACACTAATCATGTAACCATTATTTTAATCCTTAATAATCGTATGTCTTTATGAGTTTGATTAGCATATTATTTGTACATAAAAGTGCAATTCTGATACCACCAATACCAATTATTCTTCAGTGGACAATTCTTACGATCTCTGTGGGGGACTCAGTCTCAGGTGGCCATGAGGTGACAGCCTTGTTAGCACTCTCTTTCAGTTGGCTTTCCCTAGTTTCCTCTCACCTTTTCCTATTACCCCACTTTCTTGCCTCAAATAACTCCATAAAATAAACTACTTACAAAAGCCCTCATCTCAACTTGTGCTCTGTGGAAGTAACCCGGACCAAGCTAGTCACCGGGCTCACTTGCTGAATTCTATAAGACGACTTCATAGAAACTTACTATAGCTGATATTTATTTAGCATAAACATAGTGCCAGAATCCTACCAGTTTGTATGATATATAATCACATTTAAACCTCAGAAAGAACAACCCTTCAAAATAGATACTATTATTCCATGATAATGATGAGACAGCTATGGCTTTGGATATGTCTTATTCAGTATTGAGTATTTTTTATCAGATTTTCTGTTTTTCTTGTTTCACACTCATGGTAGGATTTATTTCTCTGTATTCTCTGAGGTTGGGCATGGGAATACTAAGGGTAGAACAAACGACCTGATTAATAGTCAGTTCCTGATTCTTCATATTCACTTCCCTCTACCGCATTATGGAAGATGGATATTCCATCATTCTGAGTATTACTGAGACTGAAAGAAACAGGTCAGAATCCCCAACCAACTGAAGTGAACATGAGAGAATAAACCAATATTGTTTGAAGCCACTAAGATTTGTGCATTGTCAATTCTCCTTAGGTTAGATTCTCTAGACTGTGATATGAGACAGAACCCAAATAGTCTGAATCTAAAACACACTCTTTTAATAATGAATTCTCTTAGACCTTGAAATAGATACTGCAACATAAATAAAAATTAAGTAGTTGAAAAAGAGGGCTGAATTTTTCCAAAAAGAAGGAATATTACAGCACCAGACCAGAGTCAAGAATGTGGCTGGCTTGATTAAGGTTCAGAAGTTTGATTATGTATGTGGAACCAAAGGTTTGTTCAGAGAGTAACCAAGTTATGTGTGGTAAGATAAGACTAGAGCCAAGATAGGGAGGACATTAGGTGTCTGTCCAAAATGTTTTCACATTTAGAAGTTAACCTAAAGCTCTTAAAGATTTTTGTGCAAGATAAAAAACACAGGTGTTATGAAGTCATTGAATCTATGTGATATAATTAGAAGATACCTGAGGAAGTATAATTTGATTTTGATGAATCCTAAAAATAAGAAATGAATTGTTCAGAAGAGGAAAAGACAGTACTTTCCAATGAATGATTATGAGAGAAGAAAGGACGCCAGGAATTATGGATTACTTAAGGCAAGTGACTAGAAGTTAAGGACAATAAAATTACAAAGATCAGGAACCCAGAGGGAAGATAATAGAGCATTAAGATATCTTGTAAATTTTTTAGTTGGAGCTCAAGACAAAAGGAAAGACTAAAATTACATATTTTTTTTATGCATTGTCTGGCACCATGCCTGGCTTTTGTGAGTATAAATATTATTTGAATGAGTGAAGTAAGAGTAAATGAAGGTAGATGAAAAATTTCTCCATAAACTCTAAGGGTAGAAAGTATGATGTGTGTTGTTAATAAACAGAAATGGTTGAGTTTATATGACTTGCTCATGTTTGTCTGTAATTCCTCATTTCAGGTTAACATGTATAATAGGTCTAAATCATTGAAAAATGAGAGACAAAAAGCAGGTTTATTATTTTTCCTTCTAGTGCTATGACAACTATAATACCATCTAAAAACTTAAAAATTCTTTGTATCAAAAATATGCCTAACTTGCCGGGCGTGGTGGCGCACGCTTGTAATCCCAGCATTCGGGAGGCTGAGACCAGAGGATCCGGGTTCACGGCCAGCCTCAGCTACCTAGTGAGGCACTCCGCAACTTAGTGAGACTCGGTTTCAAAATAAAGAATAAAAAATAGGGCTGGGGGTATAGCTCGGAGGTAGAATGCCCCTGAGTTCAATCCCCAGTACCGC
>PVLC010000906.1:115479-158947 GCA_004027655.1 Graphiurus murinus | reverse complement strand
GTACTGGCAGCAGTGGGGTGGGATTAAAACAATAAGAGCCCTTGTCAGCAGCCATCAACTGAAGCTCAACATACACTCCTTTGTTTGCCCATTGTCCTATGAATGGCAATCAGCCTTACCTGCCATTAATCAATGTGTCGCACATGTCTGCAGACAGCCTTCATAGATCTCCCCAGGCTCCTTTCACATTTGTCCTCAGGGGAAAAAGTAATAATTATGCTCTGCTCCTGTCCGAGCAGGTATCCATTAGCCTGTGCTGGAAAACAATAATTTGCAATCAGATGCAGAGATCTTGGATAAGCAACTTTTAAAAAGACTTCTGGAATCTTTGGTAAAAGCATTATGCTCTGGCTCTTCTTACTCTAATGAAGTACTTTTTTTTTTTTTTTTTTTTTTTTTTTGTGTAACCATTTAAAAAAGGGCAAGATACAGAGGAAGTGGAAACTAAGTTTCATTTTAGAAATAATGAGATAACTGAATTCTGTAAAGTTACCCAGTAATATTTAAAAGCCAGGAGAGAGAATTATATCTTTGATCTTTTAAATCCCTAATCATAAAAAAAAAATTGGTGAATAACATCTTTCTTGAGATAAGTAATGAGATAATTTCTAGTGACATGAAATAAAGTGATACTCTTTAACTCTAGTAGTCTCAAAATGAAGAAATGTGAGTTCAGGGCTAAGAGAATACCAAGCCCCATCCAACAGAGTTAATTGCACTGTTGTAGCATCTTACATCTTCTGTCTTATGATTGAGTTCAAAGAGAAAAGTATTCACTGACTATCTTTTGTGTCTCTTAATTTATCAACTACTACCTGTCATTCAAATTTAATGTAATTATGCCAAACCAACATGATGAAGGGAAGACTCATGAGCGAAGGCTTGAGACCTGGACTGTACGTTTCCCACTGCTGCATGTCACCTTAGGCAAGACATTTAAAGTCATCTCTTCTTTGCAGAAATGAGTTTCTTCACCAGAATATTTAGAGGTTTATAATAAGCGATCCCATGTATCTCTTTCTATTAAAATGGCAAAGTTGTTGTAGATTACTAACTTTTATCAAGGTATAAAATTTGGAGTAATTTGGGGTCTTTATTCAGTTTGCAAATTATCAACTAAGAAATGTAAAATAGAGAAAAAGAAAACTAATCATGTTTAAAAAACACAAGATGAGGATATTTCTTTAAGTATTTATATAAAGAAAAAAGATCATAACTCTTACTCAACATCTCACAGTTAAGGTAATATTTACTTGCAATAAAAAATCCACAAACAAAATCAGAGAAATTGAAGTTATTTTGCTGTAGGGATTATTAAAGTGACGTATTATCAAGGAAATAGCCTTTTTGTAGGAAAAAAAGGAGAGATGATTTTCAGATGTTCTACCTAATTTTATGTGTGGTTTTCTTACTAAGCTAAACCAAAGAGGAGAAAAAAAAAAAAAAGAATAGAAAGAATAAAGAAAAGAATTCACTACTGACTCCATCCACCTAGTGTTTCCATTTATGTAGACAAATTCACTGTGAAATATAAAGCAGAATATATTTCCAAGTTTAATGCAGAATTTTCGATAGCAATACAAAATTTGATAGCAATGAAAAGTTAATGTAAACATTTTCCTAGGAGCCTGATTTGCTATGATAGTCATGGTACCACTCAGTGAGGTTTACCATATTAAAATTCTGCATTTGCCAGTTGAATTTTGACAAGAATCTAAAAATATCATGATTCTATTATGTCTAAAATTCTCATCACTTCTGGGTATTTTAACTTCATATTTGACTATTTCTAATGACATGGGTGGTTACATAAACCAGAAACATGAGAACTGTGAACTCCAAGAGAAACTACAAACCTTAACACTGAATTATTTACTTCTATTGGAACTACATTGTAAGCAAGCTTGGTGGTCTCCAAGGAAAGGTTTTGGAGCCCTGTATTTGTTTTGTGGAACCCATATAGAATGTCAGCCCCAATTACCAAACTAAAATCTTAAAATCTCTAAGCAAAAGTTAGAGTTCCCAGAGGCTAATTTGAAAATTAGGTTCTAATGTGACTGGGTATTAGTCATATTTTTGTTACTATAATGAAATACCTGAAGTTGGATAACTGTATAAAGAAAAGAGATTTGTTTGGCTCACATTTCTGGAGGTTTGGGGGCTTGCATATGGTGATGGCTTTATTGGTGGCAGGACCTCACATTGCAAGACACAGAGAGTGCGAGTGCGCATGTGTATGTGTGTGTTCTCTGGTCTCTCTCAATCTCCTTTTGTAATCACCAATAGTCAATCATGAGGGCTCTACCCTGATGACCTTATTTAATCCTAATTACCTTCTGAAGTCTGTACTGTTAAACATCATAGTGAGATTAAGTTTCCATCCTTTTAATACCTCACGGTGAGGATTAAATTTCAACATAAGAACCCTTGGGGGACATACTCAAACCATATCCAAACCATAGCAGACTGATTATAGAGTCAGTTCTTTTTTACCCCAGTTACAAAGGCTTATAGAAAAATTACTCACCAATATATCCAAGCACAGAGATCAAACTATAATACTATATTTAATCTTAGCAAATTAATTATAATTTATACATTCCAAAATAGGTAAAAAATAAGATATCTAGAAAAATATCTACAATATGTACATAAACATATATATGTATATACACACATACATAAAAGTTAGACTTATTAAAATTTTCCTCAGCGTGTCATCCTAATAATAATAACATGCATTAACTTTTACTGTTGTAGTGCTATTAGTAAGAAGGAGTTCGGCTATAATGCAGTTATAGCTGAGCTATAGGATAGTCTAAAATAAATTAATACTAGAATAATAACCACACAGCTAGAGTAAAATTGCAGAGGAAACAATTGTTGAAATTATAGGGTAAAAGTAGCAATACGACAAGTCAAATAGTTTTACCATGACTACCAGTGGCGCTGATACCTGATTTTCTATCCAGTCAGATTTGATTAACTTGACTGAGCAATGAATGGAAAGAAACCACTATTTTCTAGATGGTTTTGGCTTTTCATGGTATAATTGATTCACAGACAAAATTCAATTTATGCTAAGTGAGATCAGACAGTCTTAGAATGTCAAGGGTTGCATGTGTTCTGTCATATGTGGAAACTAGAGAGAAAATAGGAAGTAAAAAGGACTTCAGGTAAATGATGGAACATTTTGGAAGAATAATGAGAGGAGATCGGGGGATGGAGTTGGAGAGGGGCAAAAGGAAGAGTGAAACAGTTCAGAGAATGCTATGCCTATACATGAAGGTTATCACTTCTGGTCTCACTAGCATGTATGTGGGTAGAGGTAGGAGCAGAATGGGATCTGGAAGGAAACACACCAAGAGCTGTGTGCATGTGTGTTTGTATCACTTTGAACTTCACTATAATGTCCAATTACAATGCACCAATGAAAGTGTATTTAAAAAAAAGCAAAATGCCTACAAAACCAGGGCATATATTGATGACAACACTAAAATGAAATAAAGCATGATAATCCAATGAATATTTTTCTTTATGTATTTATTATTGACCCATCAAATACTGACTGAAAAGTTCCTACTTGTCAAGACACTGTACCAGCCACGTATGGTGGCACATGTCTATAATACCAGTACTTGGGAGGTTGAGACAGTAGGATTGCAGATTTGAGGACAGTCTCATAGTAACCTAGTGAGACCTTGTAACAAACATAAAAAGGTCTGAGAATGTAGCTCAGAGGTAGAATGCCCCTGGGTTCAATCCTAGTACCACACACAAAATCAGAAGAGATACTGTTCTAGGCTCTGGGAATATGATGTGGACAAAGAGAATAGACTATATATATATATATTTACCTTTGGAAAGTACAATTTATACTAACAAATTGATTACTAGCATTTGTAAAAACTTAACTTTTTGCATATACAGTAGTCTCCCACAATGACACTCACTAATCATGACTGAACTTAATTATAAGGCAACAGTGTATCCTACAAAATGTCAATTCATGTTCCTACAATAACAAAAGATTAGATTATTCCTCATACCTATGAACACTGACATTTCATAATTTTCAAGTTCCCATACTGTAGCAAGTAGGAAACTATGAAAATGCCTTTGGCCTAGAGCCCATCCTCCTCTCTCAGCCTCCCACATACAAGGGTTTTAGTGAGACCCTCATCTTCTTAGGAAGACCCTGTTTCAAAATAGAAAGGGCTGGGTGTAGCTCAGAGGTAGAATTCTTCTGTGTTCAATCCTCAGTACTACAAAACAATGATTAAATAAATAAGTAAGTACATAAATAAATAAATAAACAAATAAGCAAACCTTTGGGTGAATGCATGCTGCAGGCAAGACAGGGGATTGAGGGGTGGAGGTAACCCTAGAGGTGCACAACCATTTTTAGGCTAAATTTTCTTTTTCTGAATGACAATGGAAATAAGCAGGAGGAAGACAAGAGGTAGACAGTGAAAGAAAATCACAGAATATAAGGCTATTTCTCACTGCTCTAAAATAAAATGAAGTATTTCTTTTGAAATTACTTAATATATGCATATACACATGCACTCATATAGATGTATATATGAATAGATATATTCTGTGTCTATTTTTACAATAAAAACATCCCAATAAGAAGGATGATTTAGAGCCCAGCTCAGTGGTGCACACCTATTCCCAGTACTTGGGAGGCCAAGACGGGAGATTTGCTCTTCAGCAACTTAGCAAACTCTTGAATAACTTTGAGAGCCCCTGTTTCAAAACAAAAATAAATAAATAAATCAGGGATGGGGATGTACCTCAGAGGTAGAACACCCCTGGGTTCACTCCCCAGTAAAACACACACACACACACACACACACACACACACACACACACACACACACACAATCAAAGAAATATATTAGTTAAGTTCTTAAAGTTCATATTAATTCTACATTATAAATACTGAAAAAGTTATATTACTATTTCTTTTCTGGATGAAGAAAACCCTGGTGATTTGTAGATATTATTCTATCAGATTACTTTTTTCTTAGATACATATGAATGTATAAGTAAGATAAGACATAAGTGAAAAATATCCTGTACCAAAAAAAAAAAAACAATTAGTTGGAAGACTTTTCTGTAGAAAGACACAACTATGGTTCTGAAATCCTTACTACTAAATGTGTATTTTCTTTAAATCAGAATTCTTTTGTTTATTGATAACAGCCTCTTTTTAAAAATATCTTTTTTTCCTTTCTAGAATGTAAATTCTAACTCTTTGTTATGGTCAAGGGTCATTCAAGCACGTGCTAGACCATGAAAAATACTGAGTAACATGTTTTTGTTTCTTTTCTTTTTTTTTTTTTTCACTGATGATTCTTTTGTTGTTGCAAAGAAAACTGATCCCTTGTAAAAGTCAATTCCACATCCCATCTCCTGTCACCTGGATACTCCAAAGAACTGACTGGAAATGGTTTCAAAAACACTGGAAGATTTTTTTTTTTTTCAGTAGAAATTTGGTCTATGATGAGTGGAAAAAAATATTCACTGAAAGTCAAATATTTTCATAATGGTGTAGTGAAAAAGTGATTATTTAACTGAAGGAGTGCTTTATTTGATGCCCAAAAAGACACCCTTGATATTTGCTTTATTCTGGTAGCCAAATCCACTGAAGTCAATGCTCTTATTTAAAAGTTTATTGCTCTCACTAAGACCAAACATAAATAAGAACTATCAGAAATTCCACTTTCTGTTCATGTAATACCCTCTTTTGTCACTATTTCCACATAAGAAAATGAAGTAAATACTTAATGGTAGAATATTTTATAGCCTAAAGTGGTAGGTAGTGAAATAAGAGGAACTGATTATAGGCTCAGGTTTTTAAGAGGCAGTGAATTATTTCTTTTAGTTAGTTATGCTTTGTTGATTTACTTAAGATTAGTGAATAAATTGACTCCTCAAACAAACACATTCTCTCACACAAATGACAGGAATGATTATTTGAAAAATCTCCTGCTTTCTCCGCTCTCCTAGCCACCACCATAAAGTCTTGTCTTTGAAATTCAGAAAGATTGAGGTTTACATAACTTCATAAAAAGTACTTGCCACATAGTTCATGAAGAAAATTCTGTATGGCCTGAAGAAGAGTTAGAAGAATAGGATCTGAGTGGGACATTTATAAAGGACTGAAATTTTAAATCTGAGATTTCTAAGAAAACATCCTGGAAGAGCTGAAACATCTCACTTATCCCACTGCAACTCTTTAAAAAAATTCTTTAACAATATTTTTTTGTGTGTATCTTCTTGTCCTGGATATCACAGAGAACAGGAAATCTGACATCCTGTCTCACTTTTTGCTCCAAATTCTAGTTGTAGAATCAAAAGAAAAATATACAACTTTTATTATGGTGGGAAAATACACAAATACCTCAATAGTATCCAAATATTCTGATTTACTCTAAACATATATACTACATCTTTTAAAAGTAGGAAAAAAGAAAAGCTAACTCTGGCATATTGCAAGTCTATCAACCTGAACAGGCCATAGTACTGAGATTGGTCTAAATTACTCTTATTGAATTTAATTATAAACACACTGTCTAAAGCTTATTTATGAATTTCATAGTAACGTATACTAATTGACTTGTACACTCAACTTGACTAAAACATAATATGAATTAGTAGTAGATTGTATTCTCTATTCTATGTATAATATGGACTATATATGTTATTTATAATATATTTCTAACATACTTATGTAATATTGTTAGAATATTTAATAGTATTATATATTTGTGCATAAAACATCTTAGCTAAAGTTTAAATAAATTTTTTATAGTAATAATAAAATGATGTCTAAATACAAGCACACACAAAAAAAGACTTTCAAATGATCCTTTTTTATGACTATTGGAAAAATCTTGCATGAATTTTTGACTATCTTTTACAGAAAAGATGGGCACATGACTTTAGGAAAAAAAGATATGATTTTAAAATTATTGTTCTATTATAATATTGCACAGAGAAACCTAAAATAGTTTAAAGTATGAATTCAATCTTTCATCTATTTACAATACATAGACAAACATGGCATTAGCTACTGTATAACTGCAGAAAATTTCCTAATGAATTATGACAGTGAAGGTAATCTGAATATTGTTTGAAAGAGACGACTACAGGCTTATTTGTCTCATTTAAATTTTATTGCTGTCTGTGACTATAACTCTTCTGGAATATTCTAATGTGTCAAATTGAGAAAATTGCATTATTAACCCAAAAGAAATTAGGATGAATCTTTTAAAGTACAACTTTTAAAAATAAGAAAATTTAATGTCAATCTTTGACATATAAATCCCATTTGAAGGAAATACTTTTGACATATTAAAATAAGAACTTGGGTATGGGTTACAAACTTCTATTTGACTGTGGTGTTGTCTGTTTGCTTCTTGTGACCATAACACAAAAACAAAGCAAATTTATATTATGTGTGTGTTTGTGGTTTCCTCATTCTGTGTTTTAACTTACTACAAATATAATTTTTAAAAAATCTTTAATACTAAAGTTAATGGATTAAAAGTGTCAGATTATAAGGTGATTTTATAAAGCAATCATAAGATTTAAATTTTGGGTCCTTAAGACTGATTAATTCAATATTTCCATTATTTCTGATGATAGGAAAAAAGCAAATAAAATTTGAAGTATGCCTAATACCATACATAGCACGCAGTGAACACTTAATAAGGATTAATTTCCATAGTAAAATTGGTTTAAGTTTAGTTGCATGTTACAATAATTTGGAAAGATTTTTTTAAATGCTATTACCTTGCACTCATCTTCAGAAATTGAATAATTAATCAGAGACAGAGTTTGGTGATCTGTCCAAGTGATTCAAATGTGTAATCATGATATTAAAATCTCACTGTCCTTGTGGTTGTTAGCAATCTACTTAAATGTAAGCCTACTAAAATATTGCTCAGAAGCTACACATTTAATTAAGCAACATATGCAGAGTATTTATTTTTCTCTACTGTATGATTTCATTCTTCCTTTTTTTTCTGCGATACTGGAGATGGAACTCAGGGGCATTCTACCTCCGAGCTATACCCCCAGCCCTATTTTTTTTTTATTCTTTATTTTGAAACCAAGTCTCACTAAGTTGCGGAGTGCCTCACTAGGTAGCTGAGGCTGGCCGCGAACCCGGATCCTTTGGTCTCACCCTCCCGAATGCTGGGATTACAAGCGTGCGCCACCACGCCCGGCTTCATTCTTCCTTTTAAAAAATATATTTTGGAACATCAGTAAATAAAAGAGGCTTAGAAAATTCTGTCATTCTAGCAAAAGAAAGAGATTCAATATAATTAATAAACAGAGCTACTAAAATAATTTTCTGTATTTTTTACAATTCTGCATACTAAGAAGTACCGAGTGAAGGTTTATTTGTTTAGAACATCATAAAGTGTCCTGAATTTGATAGTTCTTTTGTTGTAATACTCATATTCATTAAACCATTCACATCAGATATATCAACATTTTTTTCACATGTATAGACAGATTTAAAAGAGATAAGTAATTAGGTATTTTAACGTATATTAAAGATAGATTAAAATTTAATTTATTCCATAAAATATACTCTTAAAAGTATATTTAAAATATATGAAGAGACTAATAACCTTTTATGTTTGATTAATGAATAAAATAAATTAAACTTGACTAAATAAAGTTAATTTAATCATTGAATAAAATTATATAGGTGATACAGAAAAGAATTTTTTTTTTGTCATGGACAACCTTTTCCACCATATCTCTATGGTTCTTTTGCCAATAAAACCACCAAATAAGTAAGTAGATTCCATCAGCTGTAAAAATTGCAGCAATTGATAAACTTCAGGCAGAAGGAGAGCCTAATCCTCTGCTCATTGGATACTCCTAGTTGCTTGTCTTCCTTATCTTCAGGGCCCTTTGTCAGAGCATACAAATGCATGAAGTCACTAGCCAATTAGTCTTTCCTCTCAAGAGGACTGGTGTTAGCCAAGCACACAATAAAAGGCCTCTATGAACTTAATTCTATCTGCACCTTGTGTACATGACCCAAATCACCTCAAAGTAAATTATGATTAGTTGTCCCAACTCAGAAGTGCACTAGGAGTAGGATCACACTTGGGTACCACAGTGGGAGGGTGGAACTGTGAAGGAATTGTGTGCAACAGCTGCCCAGACCATGCCCTGCTTAATCAACTACATCTCCATGGGGCACTGGAAAGAAGGCTGGAAGATCACCAAGAGCTGTTTACACAACTGGAACCTTTCCATCTCAACTCAAGTGAAGCAAACAACAGTGAAAGGGTTCTCTATCCCAATCATCCAACAAAAACAATATGAAGTGGACATCTTGGAAAGTAAATCACCAGGAACATTAAGACATTAGGGAGAGAAAAAAATTTTTAAAAAGTAGTTCAATTAGGCACTTTTACTAGGTTTATCTCTAGTGTTTGCAGTGGGATCCATTGCTTTTATTGACTATTTTAAAGGAATGCAAGTGAGAGGATGTTGGTACACTACTCATAAGAAAGTAAAAAAAGTCATACACAAGTTATTACAAAATAAAATCTTTTTCTCATTACATGCTTCATTTAGCAAATTCTTCTTTATTCTTCTCACAGCCTTCTAACCTTGTAGGCCTAAAATTTCCAAATACACAAACTCTTTAACTTGTTTTTCCTAAAAAGATAACATTAAATCTGACATAGATTTCCTACTAAAGAAAAAATAGTTAAAAAGAAGATCTTATATTTTCCCAAGGTATATTCGTAACTTTAGTTTCCATAACATTTTTCTAATTTGGATCTTTTTAATTTTTATTATAAGCATATTTTTTATTATTAATGCTACTTTTAAAGCTGGGCTAGAAATAATTGAAGGATTTAGGTTCAACGTTTTCAATGTGGTACAACTGTACTTTTAGAAACAGAAAATAAAGGCAAACAAGTACTATCAAGTACTATATTAAAAGTGTTTATATCTAGTGTATTACTTCAAAAATGAAAATAATAGTTAAAATTTATTTTTGCATTAGATATTGTGGTAGATGTTTAATGTCCATTACTACATTTAAATCTTAAAGTATTATGAGATAAATATGCAAATAGCAATATTAATAATACACTGTTTTTCCTCCTAATTTTGCAGGTAAAAATGTAAGATTTTTACAAACTAAGAACAGCAAGAACTTTGTCCAATGTTATATGACCAGTGAGTATTAAACTGGAGATTCAACTCTTAACGTTTGGGTTTGGTGTTCAGTATTCTATCTCTCTCTCTGTTTCTCCTTCCTTCTTTCCTTTCTTTGTTTTTTTTTTTTTTTTTTTTTTTTGTAGTGAGAGTTAAAAGAAGGGCATTCCACTCCCAGGCTAAGGTAGCACTTCTTTTCACTTTTTTAAATTTTGAAACAGGTTCTCCTGGGTAAGTTGCTAAGACTGGCTTCTAACCTGCCATTCTCCTGTCTCAGCTCCCCAAGTACTGGGATTATAAATGTTTGCCACCATGCCTGGCTCCATATTCTCTCTCAACCATATATCATCTATTTCACAAAATTTTGGATCTGCTTTCTGATTTTTAGAATGTGAAATTAAAAAGGAAAAGTCTAGAAAAAACATATATATAAAATGCCAGGACAATATGGAAGACAAGGAAATATTACAAGCCAAACATCTGATAAATTCAAAATGATACTATAAAATTTTAAGAAAATTTCCAAACTCCTATTTCAAATGATCTATGTAGTTTCAAAGCACATAAGCCTACCACTATGAAAGTCAGCTGTTAATGTCATATTTTTAGATCCTATTGGAAAAGTAACATAGCCTCGTGATCAAGCTTTCAGGCTTTGGAGCCATATTTCCAAGTTTCAAAGTTTATCTCTTTTGCTTACAGTTTTATCATCTTGAATAAATCAATTATCTTCTTTAGGCTTCAATTTATTCATTAGTAAATTGAGGGAAATAATTGTAAACTACTTGGGTTGTTTGGAGAATTAAATGAGTAAATTCATAATATGTCACCCAGGGCCAGTTCTGCCATATTTTATTAAGCACTGAATAAATGCTGCTCTTTTCTTTACTCAGTTTATAGGAAGAGTTTTCTAATACTCATGCCACACAATGTGTGCACAACAGTGAGGTGATCTGTGTGCCCCACAGATAACAAGATTATTGTGGGGGATGTCTATGTATCCTTGTTTCCCTTTCATGTTGGAGAGTTCCTTGCTATCAACACCTATCTCTCACCTTGCCCAAGAGTCAAATAAAGATCAATTGAAGACCTAGAAATTAGATCAAAACCTTTGTAATTACTAAAAATAAATATAACAAATTCTCCAACATAAAGCCACTAGTAGAGACTTCCTCAAAAAGATCTCTAAAGCCCAGAAAATAAAACAGAATCAATGTATGAGATGGCTTCAAATTTAAAAGAATCAAACAGCAAAGAAAATCCAAGTCTGAAGAAACTGGATATAATGGCACAAACCTGCAATCCCAATACTTGTTAGGCCAAAACAGGAGGATCCTAGGTTCCAGGTGAGCTTCAGCAACTTAGAGAAGTTTTCAGCAAATGAGCAAGACCCTATTTCAAAACAAAACAGAACAACAAAAAAAAGAATTGAGGGTGTATCTTGGATGTAGAATACCCCTGGATTCAATTGTCAATAATACACACACACACACACACACACACACACACACACACACACACAGTCTGAAGAGAGAGAGAACCTACAGAATGGGAGAAAATCTTTGCCAACTACTCCTCTGATGGAGAACTAATATCTAAAACATATAAAAAACTTAAAAGAAACCTGAACACTAAAGAAATAACTGAGTCAAAAACAAAAATGGGCAAGTGAATGAATAGAGGTTTCTCAAAAGAAGATATACAAATGGCCAATAAATATATGAAAAAACACTGAGCATCATTAGCAGTCAGGGAAATGCAAACCAAAGGTACACTGTGATTCCACTTCAGTTAGAATGGCAATTATCAAGAATATGAACAATAATAAATGCTGGTGAGGATGTAGGGAAATTTGAACTCTTACATACTTGGTGGGATTGTAAATTAGTACAACTAAGGAAAACAGTATGAAAGTTCCTCAAAATGCTGTTAATGATGCTACCATATGACCCAACTGTGCCACTCCTCAGTATCTTTCCAAAAGATTTAAAATTAAAATTACTATAGTGTATAGTGACACATGCATACCCATGTTTTAGCAGAAAAATCCACATTAGCCAAATTATGAAACTGACCTAGGTGTCTGTCAACAGATGAATACATGATGGAAATGTGGTATATACACAATGGAATTTTACTCAGCCATAAAGAAGAACAGAATGATGTCATTTGAAGGAAAATGGATAGGACTAGAGAATATTATGGTAAGTGAGAGAAGACAGTCTCAAAGTCACAAAATTCATTTTCTTTCCTATGTGGAAGCTAGAGAGAAAACAGGAAATAAAAAGGACTTGAGATAAACGAGGAGAAAGACCAGTAGAATAGTATGAGTATTGAGTGAAGGAATGGGGAGGGGAAAGGAGAACTGATGAAAGAAACAGTTCAACTAATGCTGTGTCCATATACTGTGGTATCATGACCAATCTCACTATGGGGAGGGGAACATTGTGGGAATTGGAGGGAGAGGCCACGTGCTGTGCACATGGATGTTTGTAACACTTTGAACCTCACTATGATGTATAATTATAACACACCAATAAAAATATAATAAAATTTTATAAAAGACTCTAACTCAACTAAAATAGTGATGTAAAGTCATGATCTAGATTAAAGAGTAAATCAGCTAATCCCTATAGCTGAAAATAGCTGACTTGACCTAGCTGGGGATACAAATATGTGAGGTTTGAGATGAAATTTATTCACAATTACCAGTGACAGATCCTTCCCAGAGTAATTGATATGCATAGATGATTCACTTATTTTTAAGATACTTTAACAAGAACATTTTCTTGCTGTTTTGAAAGAAAACAATGGTATAAACCCTAGGCAGATTATATATGCCAAGGATAAAGGAAAGCACAGTTGGAAACAATGAAGCTCTGACACACTGGTGTGATTAGCAGGAAAACACAGAAATAAAATGTTGACATCAGTGTTCCTCCATCAGAGACTCAGAGCAAACACATTATGTTGACCATCAGATTAACAGGCTTTTGCACAGGCAGACCAAGCAAATAGAGATGACTGAAACTAAAGACAGACTATAAATTGCTGTATTTGCCATCGAGTTATCTCATTCTCTATGCTTGTTAGATGGTTATATCTGAATTTCTTTTCTTATCAGGAGAAGCAAGAAGTTATACATTTCTTAGATATCCATCAGTTGTTTAAAAATGTGCCAAGTTTATCTGTAAGACACCTTTCATCTCAAGAAAAGACATGCATCTCAAACAGTGGAAAGAGATTTCACATGCTGTAAGAAACTTTTCACCCAGGCATTGATTTCTTTCCCTCTTATTCCTCATGTGAACATTAGCAAAATTGATGATGAACATATATAACATCATCAAAATTGTTTTTAATGATATACACATACCTATGACTGTTTAAATGACTTATACTACAAGGCATTCTTTTTTCTCCTATGGCTGTTCAAGTATCTTCCTATGAAACAATGTAAGGAGGGATATTAGGAAATCTTAACATAACACAGATTGCTGCCAAATTGTCAGCTGTTGCTGGATGAATGGAGAGGCTGAGACACATTTTTACCCCCCTGGGATAACCATTTTAGATGACACATCTTTATACAGTTGTCCAGTTAACATTAGTATACGACTTTACTGTTGTCATAAATAATGTAACGTACAAAACTAAGGGTGCACTGATGACTTGCCTCTGGAACGTAATGTGAGGACTATCTCTAATACAGTTACCCCTGTTGATCAGTTATGAGGCCCTAGACAGTCCAAAGGGACTGTTGAAAGCATTGCTAATTCTTCATGCCTTAAGTATGTAATCACATCCTAGAGACTTGAGTTACATACTGATAACAATTGCCTCTTTTCTAGAAGGCAAACCAAACCATCCATGGAAGAGGAGAATTAAAAGCTTTAGCCATAAATTTCACATGAACACACATGACATTTGTATCGAAGGGTGTCATCTGCTGCCATTGTCAGTGGCCTCCTGATCCAAAGACAACTGCTAGCCCTGCACCCCAGAGGCCTTTTAACTTAAATTTATGATTTCACACTTGAGGCAAATCTGCTGTCATTTAAAAAGACAAATGCAGATTCCAGGAAATTAATTTCCCTTTAAATACAACTGAAGAGGAATCCTTAGCCTCTTGATCTCCTTTTTTTAAAAGAGGAACTTTCTAGATTAGCAGAAAATTGCAAGTAAATATAATATTATGCTATATAAAAATTTATAACATTTTGTGAAATAAGTAATAAACATATAGTCTTATAAATTAATGCTTATTTGAAAATAGAATTGTGTGATAATTTCATTCATGCATATTTCTCTTTAAACAAAATTGAAAGGTTAGCCCTTAATAGTAATTTAAAATGAAAATTTAAGCCTACTATCAGGATAACTAATTCACTAGTTTAGGTAACTATGATTTGATTTTTGATTTCTATAATTGTCTCAATCTACTTTTTAGATTCAAAATTCATATTTAACCAGTTGTCATAAAAATCTGCTTTTATTGGTAATATAGTTAATGATAAAGGCAAAGTAGCACATTTTCTAGTAAAGTGACCATTACTTTGTAAAGTGATTCTTAAAATTTATTTGATATTTGTAGGAGCCAAATAAAATGACACATTTTATGAGTTTTTAATAGTTTTTGATATAAAAGGAGATATACTTAAATTATTCTATCCCTATTGTTATATTTAAAAATGTCTTTTAGAGATTTTATACTTGAAACTTAGCATGAAGAAGATTGTATAATAGTTATATTTTGGAAACACAGGGCTTAGGGATCTTAATATTCTTCATTTGATATTCTACATCAGTACAATATAAAATACATTGATGATTTATGTCAGTATTTTTTTAGGATATTCACTTACATGATTTATAGAAACATTTACATATGTGTGCTTATAATAGCATACTTGCTATCCATAAACTAACAACCAAGAAAATATATAAATAGTGAGATCCATGAAGAGCAACTCCAGCTTGAGCCTGCATGCTGCATACCTGCAATAGCGATCTGGAAAGTCCTGGAAGTAAAAGCACTGAGGAATATTAGCTCTGAAGACGGCTAAATAGGGATAGAAATGTCACTTCCAGACTGACATTTGCTTGAATTTATTTCTTATTTCTTTTTAGCAGTTCATCTTACTGCACCAGCGACATCTGACCTACTTTCTTATTTCCTATTTTGCTCCAAGCTTTGTGGAGGAATAGTTTTTTGTAACTAAAGTTGTAGGGTCCATAGTAGGGAGGTAGTATCTTCAGGTGTATACCTCTATGTTAAGTGCATCCTCAGGCCAAACCTTTCCTCACTAACTAGGTATACTCCAGCCTCTCTTGGATCCATCCTTTTTTCCTTCCTTCCTTTCTGTCTTTTTTTTTTTTTTTTTTAACGTCCATGCTCTGTTTCCCCTTTGAGGAAATGGAGTTGTTTTTTCCACCTAAGTGTAGATTAAGGTCCTTCATATTTTGTGTACCAAGACAAACAGCACCAGGATGTGACATTTTATTCCCTGCTCCCCCAGGGCTTATAAGAAAGAAAGCTAAGTGGAGGATTAAGAAGACAGAAGGGCAGACAGTTTTGCTCTTGTTTCTCCATGGTTATTTGCCCTGAGAAGACAAATTAATTCCTTTTTGTTTGCTTCAAACATCAAAGTGCAAGAAGTGTAAGCAGAAGTGTGTTTGGATTCCTCGATGGGGAAGCAGATGGATGTTGAAGTGCAGGGAAAGAAAATCCCTGTGGGTTCATAGAATTGAAGTCATCAGCATTCTGCTTGGCACTGTGATGTCCTTCTAGTATGTGGGAGAAAGAAAGGTAAGCATTAAATACTAATATAAATCAGGCACCTTTATTCCTTCCCCACCACATAGACCACATCAACTAATGTCACTACTGCAGATCTCCACTCTTCATGTAATCAAAGTACCTTGATCATTTCTAAGAATTATCAACCAGCACCCCAGTACATCTCCTAGACTTGCACAGGTAGAGCTCTATACCAAGGATTTTGAGGTGTTGATCATGATTTTTATTGTAGTTCTTCTATTTGTTTAAGTGTTGGAAATCCTAAATGCCCTATTCATTCAGGTTTTGTTTATATAAAAATATTAATAGTTTGTATGTACTTTAATAATTATTTTAAAATATTGAATATGGTAGAAAATATATTTTAATAATTCATTCACTTATTTCACTAACATTGAGCCTCTTCTAAAGTAGTACATTTAATTCTATTTGGATAAGTAAAGGATTCTTCCATGAAACTTCAAATGTTTTAATATATCAATGGTATATATTAACATTTTTTCAAGTATAAATATCTTTTCACTTTTATAGACTTAGAAAAGATAGCATTTTCAAGATAAGATAACAATTGCAATTAAATATAGAAATCCTGTTTTGTTTTATTTTTAATTTAACCTTTCAGGACTGAAAGATCATTCAAAGAGAGGAAGACTTTCTAAGTCCTTTCTATATCTTGGGATCTAAGACTTTTGAAATAAGAAAGAAAAAGAAATGGAGAGGCTTCTTCTGAGAACAAGGATGTTTTTCCTTAATATTGCATTACATATAGACAGGTTCTTGGTGCCTGAAGACTGCACAGCTGTGTGCATTTGTGTTCAAGATTAGGTTTATTGCACTTAGCTCGCCTCTTCTTTTATGGTTGTGATTCCTCAGCTGTCTGCCTTCTCATCTCACTTTCACATTTAAACTTTCAAAAACATGTCAAAGGTAACTAAATAACTAGATTTTTTTTTTAGTGTGTGTGTGTATGGATAATATAGCGATATATGTGCCTGCTTGATGTTCTCATTCATAAAATTATACGAAACCTGAAGATAGTCATTGACTTAATGGTCAGAATATTATATCATATTCATTCCTTCATTCTCACAGAAATCAAATTTTCTCTCAGGCAAAGTCAATCATCTCATTCAAGAAATGAATATTAATGTGTTATATTTTTCATGAATTCTGCTTTTATTATCAGATATATTTGCTAATGAACTTCAAGCATTAAAACATCAAAAAGCTAAGGTTAAAGGCTATTTCTGGAAGATCAAGGAGCTCCCTGGACCTGGACTCAGAGCTAAAGGAGTTAGTGTTCACCTAGACTTAAGGACTCCCATTTCCCCATTGGGAGTTACTGGTAGGTTTTTTTTTTTTTTTTTTCCTTGTGGTACTGGGGATTGAATCCAGAGGCATTCTACCTGCAAGGTAGACCCCTAGCCTGATTTTGTTTCTTATTTGGAAACAAGTTCTCGCTAGGTTGCTGAGAGTCTCATTACTTTGCTGAGGTTGGCTTCGGACCTTCAATCTTCCTGTCTCAGCTTCCCAAGTACTACTGAAATTACAAGCATGGGCCATTGAGCCCAGATGAGTTACTGGTATTGAGTGCAAAGAATGACATTGGAGAGTGGTCATGTTCCAAAATCAATTCCAAACTGACAACCACAACTCTGGATCTTGGCTAATGCTTGCTGCTTTATCACAGCAAAATGTAGTTAAGTTTTGCTTTTAAGACCAGGTTTGGGTTTCTTGGGTTTCTTTTCAACTTTTCTTGCTCCTCTTAAAGCCATAAATATCCAGATGTATTTAGTATGAAAGTTATAATGCCTTATAGATTCATTATGTAGTTTACTAACATGTCTATTTTCCCATTTTAGGATTCTGTAAAGTCAGTATTATCACTTGTCACTGTTTCATAACAACCAAAGTAGTTCAGGAAAATAAAGGCAAATAGATAAATTTTCAGAATTAATAAAACTGCTACTATATTCCAAACATAAAGAGATTATTGATTTTTTGAAGTTCAACAGATTTGAAATTTTGTAGATCTGTATTTTGAATTCTGCAGGTATTATGAACTGAATATTGTCCTCCTTAAAAGAAGCAAAGAAAAGATCCCACCCCCAATTTGCGGTCCTAATTACTAGTATATCAAGTATAATTGTACTTGGAAATATGATCTTTACAGAGGTAACTAAGTTAAAATGTGGTCATTAGGTGGGTCCTAATTCAATTTGACTAGTGTTCTTATTAGAAGAGGACATTTGGACATACATCTGTATAGAGGGAAAACAGTGTGGAGACCCAGGGAAAAGATGGTCACCAATAAGCCAAGCAAAGACACTTAGGGTTGATCCTTTCTTCACAGCCTTCAGAAGTTACCAACCTTATGTATACGTTGATATCAGACTTTTAGTCTCCAAAACTATGAACAAATAAATTCCTATTGTTCAATGTGCTTAATATGTGTAATACAGACATGGTGAAGAGAAAATATATAAATGCAGAGAAGCAAATAATAGGGGTATTTTTTGGGCTTTACAAGTGGTGCTTATCTCTTTGAGAATGTGCTACAGAAGAGAGATTAGATGGTGTTGGGAGGAAGCTGAGTTCAGGTTACAGGTGTTGTCTGTGAATCAAGAGAACCAAGAGACTTCACTCAGAAGGGCAATGCTTGCATATGCGAACCTAATACACATGCTTTCAGGATTTAGGAAAACCCTTATTTAAATCTATAAAACCTGCAGGAGTGGTCACATACATTTGTAATCCCAGTACTTGGGAAGCTGAGACAGGAGGATCACAGGTTCAAAGTCAGCCTCAGCAACTTAGTGAGACCCTGTTTCCAAATAATAAAATAAAAAGGGCTGGGGACATAGCTCAAAGGTAGAATGTCCCTGGGTCCCATACCCAGTAACACACACACACACACACACACAGTCTATAAAACCATCTGTTGTTTGGGTAAAAAAGGAAAGATGGCAGGAAATAGGAGAGAGAGAGAGAGAAGATAGAATGAAAAATAAAAGACAAAAATACCAACAAAGACAATAGAGTAGTTATTGGACAAACTGTGAAGAAGTGTGTAGTGTACCTGAAATTATGATCATAAAAACTATGATACCCTATGAATGGAGTTTAAAAATCAGCATTCGAGCTGGTTTTTTTTGTTATGTTTTGTTTTTTGTGGCACTGGGGATTGAACCCAGGGGCATTCTACCTCCAAGCTACACCCTCAGCCCTATTTTTTATTCTTTATTTTGTAACAGGGTCTCACTAAGTTGCAGAGGGACTCACTGAGTAGCTGAAGCTGGCCGTAACCTGGATCCTCCGGTATCAGCCTCTCAAGTACTGTGATTACAAGCATGTGCCACCATGCCCAGTTCACTTGGGCTGTTTTAAATCTTACATTTTTCTAAATAAAAGGCTGTTTGTTATACCACTTGTGAAATTGGGGTATGAGAAAAATAATAAGGAATGTATGAAGAGGAATAATACCAGTTATTCATTATAATTTTTGAGTATTTTAATAGTATTAAGCCAGATTGAATATTACAATAGGTTTTAATGAAAACTATAGATTTCCTAAAATCAAAATATAAAAAGGCATAGAGAGAAACATAAAATCAAGCAAGATCGAAGTATACATATAGATCTACTTTTAATGATTCTGCTGAAGTATAATTTATATATAATAAAGCTCATTTACTCTACATGTGTAATACAATTTGATTTCTTTTAGTAAATTTATAGAGATTTCCAAGGATCACTGTGATCCCACTTTAGAATTTCTCTATCAGTCCCAAAATTTCCTGCATGCAATGCACCAACTTCCGTGTAGTCAATACCTACTTCCACGCTAAACCCTGGACAAATTCTAATCTGTTTTCTGTATCTACAAATTTATCTTTACTGGATACTTTATATAAGTGGAATAACGTGATGTGTTTTGTGTTTAGCTTTCAAGTAGCATATATTTGAGGTAAAAACATCAGTAGTCATTCTTTTATTGTCAAATAGTATTTCATTGAGTGAACAGACCATGTTTTGCTTATCCATTCTTCTGATGATAGAAATGTGAATTGTTTCTATATACCGGCTATTATGAATAATGCTGTTATGAACATGCATGTATACATCTGTGTGGACCTGTTTTGGTTTACTTCTGTAAAGTCCTAGGAATAGCAAGCATTTTATGGAATCAAATGACCTGTTTATGTTTTTTTTTTTTTTTTTTGCGGTACTGGGGATTGAACTCAGGGGCATTCTACCTCCGAGCCTATACCCCCAGTCCTATTTTTTATTTTTTATTTTAAAACAAGGTCTCTCTAAGCTGTGGAGTGCCTCACTAGGTAGCTGAGGCTGGCCACAAACCCGGATCCTCCTGTCTCAGCCTCCCAAATGCTGGGATTACAAGCGTGCGCCACCATGCCCAGCTATGTTTTAATTTTTGAAGATACAATCAAACTGTTTTCAATTGGCTGTAAAATTTTATATTCTTACATGCATTAAACAAGGGTTCAAGTATCTTCACATTCTTATCAAACTTTCTACTATTATAGTTATCTCTCTGTATATTATTATAGTTTAAAGTCTTAACCTGCATTACTCTTATGATCAATGATCTTGAACATCTTTTAATTTGCTTATTTGCCATTTATATACCTATTTTAGTTAAATATCTAATAATTTCATAAATTTTAATTGAGTCTTTTCTTGACCTTACAAAGCTGAAATTGCTCTCTACATATGAGGTATAAAAGCTTAATTTTTTACTCAATTATTTTCTCTCAGTCTCTGACTTTTCATTATTTTTTCTTAATAGTGTCTTCTGAAGCAAAGTTTTAATTTTGTTAAAATACAAATTATCAATTATTTCTTCTAAGAATCATGTTTTTGTTCTTATCTAAGAACTCTTTGCTTATTCTAAAATAAAAAATATCATATTTTCCTTTTGTCTAACAGTTTTATAATTTTATTTCTAGATTTGATTCTATGACCATTCTGAGTGTATATATGTTTTCATTTTGTATTTCAATATTCATTCAGTTCAACTATTTGTTCAAAAAATGACCATTTCCTCATTGAATTGTCTTGGAAACTTTCAAAGTCAATTGACCATAAATATAAGGATTTATTTGTGGACTTTTTTTTCTGCCCCATTAGTCAATATGTCTGTTCTGATAACACAGTGTCTGAGTTACTATGGCTGTATAGTAAGTTTTGAATCAGGTCCTTTGATTTTTCCAATAGGTCTTTGCAATCTGTTTTTCATTTTTTCTCACTCTAGACTTCAGATGAGATCATTGCAATTGATTAACCTCATGGCTTTCACTGCTTTTTTCTTCTGCCACTTTGAATCTGCTATTATGTATCACTAGTGATTATTTTCATTTAAGTTATGCAGTATTTTAACTGTAGAATTTCCATTTATAAAGTAGTTTCTATCAGCCGGGCATGGTGGCGCACGCTTGTAATCCCAGCATTTGGGAGGCTGAGACCAGAGGATCCGGGTTTGAGGCTAGCCTCAGCTATGTAGTGAGGCACTCCGCAACTTAGTGAGACCCTGTTTCAAAATAAAGAATAAAAAAATAGGGCTGGGGGTATAGCTCGGAGGTAGAATGCCCCTGAGTTCAATCCCCAGTACAACAACAACAACAAAAAAAGTTTGTATCTTCTTCTTGAGAAATTTTGTTAATATGTTGTTGTCATACCTTGCTTTAATTCTTTAAACATGGTCCCCTTTGCATTGTTGAAAATACTTATCACACTATTTTAAAATTATTGTTTGCTAAGTCCCCAAATCTAGGACATTCAGTCCATTTCTATTCTTGGTCTTTTTTCCAGAGTGTAAATGACATAGTCCTATTTCTTTGCATGTCTCATTTTAATGGAAAACTGGACATTTAAAAATTATATATTATAGCAGATTCTAAATTCAAATTTGTTTTGTTCCATCTCAAGGCTGCAGTTGCTGATTTGTTTGTTGGTTGGTTTCTTTGTTCAGTAACTTATTTTGGCTAAATCTGCTTCTTTCGTGGTGTATGGCTGCTGATGTATTTATTTTGTTTATTTGTGTTGTGTTTTAAATCTGGCTATCCAGGATTTTCTCCTCTGTCTGCATAGCTTAGTTGTCAGCCAATAATTAGAAAAACAGCATGTGCAAGCATCTGGCGCCAATAAGGCTTCTTTATGCCACTGAAAGGTCTCTATGTGGATAGGAGAGTGTATTCAAGTTCAGACTGTTTGTCTACCCAGGCTTCTCCACTAGAATCTTTCCTGTCTCCTCTGTGTATATGTGAAGCCTCCTCGAGGTCGGCCAAGACTATGTGGCTGCTCGGAGTTCTCTTAGGTCTCTGCTTTTCATGTTCACAGACTCTGACAAGAATATGATTGCTTCAGTCATGACCCACACATGATCACTCTGCTGATAACATTATTAAATGTGGTGGTTGCTCA
Source organism: Graphiurus murinus (assembly GCA_004027655.1). Taxonomy (NCBI): domain Eukaryota; kingdom Metazoa; phylum Chordata; class Mammalia; order Rodentia; family Gliridae; genus Graphiurus; species Graphiurus murinus. The sequence goes on along the minus strand of PVLC010000906.1, from coordinate 136,491 downwards.
CTGGTCCAATTTGAGTGGGTTCCCTTTGACGTAAAGGCAGAGCAGCTAGTTCTCATGGGGCTTCATCCTACTGAACCCTCCTTGACCACTGAACTGTGAATAGGGGTGGGAACAGCCTCGGGCCAGAAATCCATGAATTCCTACTGTTTTTTCCTCGATTTTAGGAGTGTTTCCAGCATAAATACCTTACTTAAGGCTGTGTGCCTTTATTTCATTTCTAGACCATGGAAATTGTTGTTTTTATGCCAAATGATTTTGGGGGGAGGGAATTTGCCAATCTCCTCACTTAGCCCTAGATAGGAATCCTTCACCCAGAGATTTCAGGAATTTCATCCATTACTCTCTTTGTTTATGCATGTATAAAACCATTAATATTTTATTTTCTCTATGATTAATCAAGAAAAAAGCCTACATCAATACTCTAACTATTATTTCAGTGTTATTTCTATCACGATTATTGCTTCTATATGTCATTCTCCTAGTCACTTCTCCACTTACTCAAGACTATTGTGAGGTTTTTGATGTTTCATTATCTGACAGTTATAATATCCTATTTATGATCATCTGTTGGCACTAACAATTTTTCTGTGTCCTCTTAGTTTCTCCAAAGCTTTATGAAAGATGAAAGTATTTATTTACTTATACACAAAAAAGGTAATAGAAACTATGTAAAAAAGTTAAAGCCAGGCATGGTGGCACAAGCCTGTAATCCTAATACTTAGGTGGCTGAGACAGAAGGAGCTCAGGTTCAAGACCAGCCTCAGTAACTTAGTGAACCCTCAGCAACTTAGCAAGATCCTCTTCAAAACAAGCAAACAAACAAACAAAAAGTTAACTCAGGTGTATTGTAAAATACTAATTTTATGTAGAGTTTGTATTCATTAAAATTATCTTAGAAGCTAATATGAGCAATTTTTCTCATCCTCCACTCATAAAGCACCTCTTAAGATCTGAGATAACACTAGTGTTCTATGAAACACATCTTGATAAATGCCATTAACATTAATATAAAAACAAAAAAGAACATATTGGAATAATGGGTTATGTAATAAAATACTAGAGCATTTTACTGTTAAAGTGCAGAAGAGCAGGTAAGAGAAACTTTTGGATTTTCCTTGAGGGTCCCATGCCTGAGAAGAATATCAAAAAGTTCAAGAAGTTATTGAGAAATGTGACTGAGCAACAGGAAAAATACTCTAAATTACTAAGCCAGTATTTCATTCCTGACAAGGTAAGAACAGACTCAAGGGAATAAATCATAAAGGCATCTAGATAAAATATTAAAAATCAACACAAGTTCATTTGTGACCCTCTATTTTCTTTGTCTCTGTCTCTCACTTTTTCTCCCTCTCACACTCTCAAGCAAACACACACTTGCACTCTTTTTATGTTCAAGCTTAGTATGTTTCACTACAGTTATTAGGCAGGGGGGCATTAAAATAAAAGAACCAAATCAGAAACCTTATGGGTGTCTTTCATAGAGATGACAACTTAAGCAAGCATTTGAGAAATAGCATTTGGGTCTGAATTCAGCCAAGCAGATGACATATTCAGGTGAGATAAAGGAATTATGGAAGTCAAAAGGGAAAATTTGTGCATCAAATAACAATAGATCGTTGGAGAAAATAGGAAGCAATTAGTAAAACAGGTTTGTAAACATTGCTGCAATGAGCTGGAAATTTTTTCTGAAGATGTTTGTTCTTTGCAGGGAAGTCTAATATATCAGACATCATCTCAATTCAGGCTTCACTTTCACATCTTTAAGTATTTCCAATATGTCATTTTTTTCAAATTTGGAAGAATTCTTTTTGTTAAGACTCATGGTATTTTTTTTTAATGTCTTGGCTTCAGAAAATTGAGAATATCTAAGCTGAAATTGCTGATGAAATCCACAACAGATGTGAAGGGACTATAAAATTTGTGAACAAGGAATATGTCTTCTATGAACTTTAGTTGAGTTGTGTACTACATACACTGTATCCAAAGGCTAGCTTCATTTTTCTTCCTGTTTTAAACCTAGAAAGAAGAAATAATATGTCAGTTTTTGCAATAGCCACAATAAAATTAACAATGCTTTTTAAGTGCTCAAAGCCAGATACAAAGTAAGTTGGATATAAAGAATTGTGGAGACATTGACAAGACAAATAGTATATCACTATCATCAGAACTTAAAGCAAAAACATGAAAGTAGTAGTCAGGGGCAATCTTGATTTCTAAATAACACCATGTCAAAGTGCAGGTGTCCCTGGAGAATAGAGAATGTATATGTTTTATGTGCCTCTTTCTGTCTAGGGTTCTTCAACGGAACTGTAGAACTGTATATATTTGGGGAAGAAATCCGTATTAGTTCCTTAATGGGATATACATATATATGTACATCTGTCTCCCTGTACCATTAATTTTTCCCCACATAGTCTACTCAACACTTAGGACTCCTGGACACTACATAACAACTTTCTGTTTTGATTAATTTTGTTCTGTGTCTCTCCCTTCTGCATCTGAAAGGGCCTGAACAGATTTTGACAAAAGTCCGATCTCTGTGTGTCATCTCTCTGAGGAGCTATTTGTGATTGTAAAGGAATGTTTTCCTACACTAATGCGTATGCTCTCTCCATCAACTAATTAGACTGGCTTTGTACTGTTATATTTTTGATAAGAATGTCCCTGGTGAATAGGGAGGTTCTGTTAAAAAGCTTTTAGATATTGACATTTGTTTGAATCGGACTTTAGTTTGTGTTTTCAAATGTGCTATGGAAACATTTTTTTTAATCCAACTTATTTTGCTAGTTTTATTGCTCTACTGCATAAATAAAATTGAAATATTAAAGAGAGAGAACTTATCAATATATCAAAGAGTCACACCTATTAGCAAGAGGTTTCTGACATAGGAATTAAATTGGAAGCCTTGAAAAGCCCATTATAGGTTGTGTGTTCCATTTGGCTTCATTTTAGTAGTAAAGCCAATATTTTCAAATCTTAAAATAGTTGGCAAGTATAAGACTTTGTTTCTAACTATAAAACTAATATCAATATATCTTTTACTGTTGACTATATTTCCTTTTTACTTGGCAAAAAATATTAATTCTTTTTTTTGGGGGGGTACTAAGGGCTTAAACTAGGGGAATTTTACCTCTGAGCTACATCTCTAGCTCTTTTTATTTATTTTTATTAGGGTCTCATTAATTTACTAAGGCTGGCCTAAAACCTGAGACCCACCTGTCTCAGTCTTTCAAGTACTTTGAGAACGGGGGTATGCTACTATGCCTGGCATAAAAACAATATTTCTTAAGAAAATTATAAAAAAGTTAAATAAAACCAGAGGGATTGCTTCTCTTTCATAAAATTTTCTCCTAAGTTTTCTTTTAGAAAAAAAATCATCAAGTGTTTATTAAACATAAATGTTAGAAAAAATGGCATTATAATACTTATTGTACTTTTTATGAAATAAATGACTCAAAGTCAAGTTTTTAATATACTATTATTGAGTGCCCTGCAAAATATTGAGGTTTAGTGTGGTACAAACATACATGCACACAGCACTTGATGTATTTCCCTCTGGATCCCGCCCACTCCCTCCCTCTTTTACTCATAATATGGAAATTGGTACTGAAAGCTTGATGAATGTACATAGGATTGTTTAAACTTACTCCTTCATCGAGCCTTTCCCCTCCCCACCCCATTACATTTTCCAGATACTACTGATATTTCTCTTCGTTTATCTGAAGTCTCTTTCATTTCTCAATTTCTTTCTAGCTTCCATAAATGAGAGAAAACAGATTGTTTCACTTTCTGAGACAGGTGAATCTCACTTAGCATAATATTCTGTAGTTCTATCCATTTTTCTGGAATTGACATAATTTTGTTCTTCTTTATGGCTAACTTGAATTCTATTGTGTGTATATACCACAGTTTTGTAACCCATCGATCTGTTGAGAGAACCAACACTGGTTCCATAAGTTTGGCTATTAGAATTGTGCTGCTATAACCATGGATATGCATATGCATGTGTTGTTATATCCTCCTGTCTAAGCCTCCCAAGTACTGGGGTTACAGGCATGCACCACCATGACTGGCTTATCTTTCAAAAGTATCCCTGGAATACATATTAATTCTGTTCCCTCACATAATGAACGTGATTCTACTTTTGTCTACATCCTTTTATCCTAGCTGTAAAACCAGGATAAAGAATCTTTTCATTTCTGCTAACGTGTGAAATGAAATGTCTGACATTGAGATCATTAGTCATCTTTTTGAGGCATCAAATGCCTCCCTATATAGTGCATAGTGGAATAATAATTCTTGTAGAAACTTTACATGGATCTTGGATATTTACAAAATGATATGAGTTACCTGATTACGGTCAGGGTTAAATAAAGCACCTAGTGAGGTTCATCAACTTTCTTCTTTCTCTAGACCCTCTTTTCCAGTCCTGCCAGCCCTCAGTTTTGCAAAATATAGCACTCTCTTACCACAAACTCTTCTTTCCAAGACCAGGATCATTGAAAGGGCAATTGCTTCTTGAATCTGTATTCATTTCTACTCAATGGCTTCTGCTTCCATAGGGCATTGAGATGACTCTTGCTAATGCCTTTCATGCTAAATCACTGTCTTGCTGTTGGAAGAGCATATCTGAATTCAACTGAGATGGCACTTTTATAAAGAAAATTTTGAATTAATTTTACTTAATACAAAAAAGAATAAACTTTGAAACTTAGATATTTAGTAACAGAATATTGCAATGAATGCTTGAAATTGAGTTGATTCACAGTAAATATGGGTTGAACTGAAATGAAAGTTCAAATGAATGAATGAATGAGATAATGATATGTTTTGAAAATATAGTGCTAGTTATCAATATTTGTTGAATAACAAATAATTAGCAGTGCTTAGGTTTCTCCATTATTTAGTAATGTTACCTGTTGGTTTAAATATACCTTTATTTTCTTTTTTCTTTGATCATAGTTCAGAAGATACATTAGTTTAAATCCCAAAATAACAAATATGGCAAGACTAATATACAGTCTGAGTCAGGTTTACCTGGATGACCTCACAACCCAGAAACTAAAAAGAAAAGGCCTGGCATAGAAGGCAATCTATATGACTTGTTCTAATTCTGTGGACCACATCAACTGTGATTCCTCTGTGCCATACTATGGAAATTGTTGATTTTTTAAAAGATTATATTTGTGTTTCATTTGCTTGGTGAAGTTAACAATTGTTACCCTTTCAGTCTATTTGTTATATCATTGAACTCACAATTAACTGAAAAGAATTTTTCCATTAAAATACTCTTAAAAGGCTCATTTTCTATCTCCTTTATTCTGGTGGAAGTTTTTAGGAGGGGCTAGCCATTTCTCTCTCACACATCTTTCTTACTGTCCTGTCATTCAGGATAATTCTTAGGACAAAGAAGGGGGCCAATAAAGTTTATTCAATGACTGAGTAAATAGGGACTTCACTAGCCTATTGGCCCTTGCCTACTAAGCAGTTAGGAGATTTTACCATTTTCTCCTTCTTCATCTTACTGTCCACTGTTGATGAGTATTCTTTCTTGTTTAAATGCTGGAAAGATTATTGGTTTTTCTAACTTATTTTTAAGGTGGATCAAGCTTAAATTCTTTTGGGAATTATTATTCTAGACTGCCCTGTGTTACACATGCCAGAACCACCCCAGGCTCTGTAAAACAGTAGAACACATAGGACTAATATAGTAAATATATTGAGAAAAAGCATGGTGCAGTTCTCTTGCTCTGTTCCTTCTTCCAAAATGTGAAAGTTTCAAAATTTAGAGAAAGTCTATTGATAGGTGTAAAATGTCAGGTTGGCATAACTGTTCTCCAAAAGCTACTATTAACAGAACTAAAAGTACATCATATTAACTGGTCAGGTCTTAAAGACCTATTTATAGTCTCAGTATGATGGAGCAAATCCATTCCAAGCTTTAAACTTCAATAAATGGCTTTAGAATCAACTTGTAACCTGATGTGAAGCCAATTGAATATCTTTAAATTAGGTGCAATATTTATTCTGAATTTCCTTTTAAAATGTGTGGAATTGAAGTACAAATTTGAGCTTCTAAGAAATTTACCTAAAAGGAAAAGCTTGTTCCCTTGATTTTTCTTTAAAATCAAAAGAATAGAAAAGGATGAAGCTTATTAAATATGAAACCCAGTTTATACCAAGTAACTACCAGCCTTCATCAAAGCATTCTTTTAAACATGTAATCTCTTCATGGGGGGAATTGTTATTGACACTAAAGTAGTGTTTGGTTAATCTACCATCCATCATTACCTTCTTCTTGACACTTATGTTCATATTCTCTAATATTCCTTTCAGATCTAACATGGGATTTGAAAGTGTATGTTCAACTTTGGAAAAATATTTTTCTTTTTCAGGCAATATAGATAATATACTTTTAAATATATGTGACAAAGTCTTAAAGTTTACAAAATAAATTGCTGTCAGTAAATACTATTATCAAGCAAACTATACTGAAATAAACATATTTATTTCTAGTAAAAACTCAAGTTTTGTAGAAGTATTTATACTAGTGCAAATAAAGAATAAATTAGATAAAGCTTAAAGAGCTGGCAATGAACTTAATGTACTTAATGAACCATTGATTAAAAAAAAAATTACCAGGGGAACTTAAAGGGAGTCATTTCCTTAATTCATTTGTATAGTGTTTCCTTTGCTGAAATGAGTCACAAATTACTAAGGCACTATTCAAAAATAAAATAAGCAAAACCATTACGATTTTATTCCAAACATTTAACTAACCCCTGTGATGGGTCAGTTCCCAGCTCAGTACTCAGATATCCGCCTGTGCCATACCCCACTTAGGTTGTGCATAATTCTCTTTTCAAACTGTTTTTAAGAGTTGGTGTCCATTACAACACTTATATATAGTAGAATCAGACTCCCATGTGCCTTATAATTACTTTTTAATGCAATATGCTACTTATAAAAATGGCTTATTTTCCAAGTTTAGTAACTTTTTCCTCATTAAGTATATTTATCTTTCAACATGCTAGCTATGGGGTGCTGGCTTGGGTGGTGTTGCAGAGGACCAAATTGCTTCCTGCTGACCAGGCAGCCATCCTAATATAACAATTTGGACCGGCCTGGTCCATAGCATTAACATTTCAGTTAGTACTATGGATTCTTTTATTTTAAGTATACTCAAAGAAAGTTGATTTTTACATTTATATGTGCATTATTCTTAAACTTACTTATTACAAATTATAATTTGTAGAATTTTAGAGTTGGGAAGGACCTCAAAGAACTCTTTGTTCATTTCTTTGCAATTTTTCTTACTCATGTAAACTATAATACATGAGTACCCAGAAACTGAACTATGTAGCACCAATAGGCATGGTCCATTGCAAATCGGATAATTTGCACTGGACAATTCTGACTTTGTGTTAAATTTTGTTCTTTCTCTTTGTGTGTGTGTGAGAGTGGATGGGGGTACTATGGATTGAACCTAGGAACATATTACCTCTGAGATATACATATACCTTATACAGTGTCTTACTGTTATCCCATGCTATGTAGCACCAATAGGCATGGTCCATTGCAAATCGGATAATTTGCACTGGACAATTCTGACTTTGTGTTAAATTTTGTTCTTTCTCTTTGTGTGTGTGTGAGAGTGGATGGGGGTACTATGGATTGAACCTAGGAACATATTACCTCTGAGATATACATATACCATATACAGTGTCTTACTGTTATCCCATGCTGCTGGCCTCAAATCTCCTATACTCCTGGATTTCTTTACTATTTAAATAAAGAATGTAGCAGTGCATGCTAGCACACATCTATAATCCTGTACTTGGGATGAGACAGGAAGATAGCAGGTTTGAAGCCAACCTCAGCAACTGAGCAATGTTCTCAGTAACTTAGACTCATTTTCAAATTAAAAAATAAAATAGCTGAGGTATACCTTGGATGTAGATTGCCCCTAGGTTCAATCCTCAGGACCACACACATAAAAAAGAATATGTTCTATAATATTTAAATGTATGAGATTACTATGACAAACAACTCAGCATTTTCTAAATTCATATTAATTATATCCAAATATCAATATTCAAATAATAGTGATATTCAAATCATGATGATCACTGAGCATATAGTTAAATACCAAACAGTCTTCTTTATATATAATGTTTTTAGGTTTATTTTATTTTAATTGATAAATAATTGAATGTTTATGAAATACAATGTGATGTCTTGATACATTGTGAAGTGATCAAATCTGGGCACAGATATCCACTTGATTTCAATTTATTGGAGGCCTCTATACCTCTTTTTCTCAGGGTTTTCTTTGTCCACCTTAACTTCCTCAGGGGGAACATAGGATAGACAGGTGATGTCTCTGGAAATAGAACTTGAACAATGATTGATAGACATTAAATTATAGATACCCCATCTCTCTCATCCATCCATAGAGCAACCCTACAAATGTTCCCTACAGTTTCCTAGAGGTCTCCTGGTACCCACAGTGGTCATCTGCCCCAAATGCAGCTGTTAGTCGCTCCTTCCCTTTCCTTTCTCTTCCTCATTCCTGACCAGTGTTCCTGGGATCACCTCTGAAATAAACTACTTTCTTTCTTTCAAATGCTTGTCTTTAGTTCAGATTCTAGTAGCATACAAGCTAAGTTTTATTATCCTATTCCACAAGTGAAGATATGCTGAGACTGAGAGATGATTCATACTTACTTATTTGTAGGAAATAAATTACTAAGTTTAACTTGAGTTTTCTGTTTCTATGTACATCACATTGCTCATGAAAAGTTTTCAGTTTACTTTCTGTTCCTCCCTACTATGGGGTAAGACGACTCTCTGCTAATAAACATTATGTAGAATCTTTCTCAGCCGGGCGTGGTGGCGCACACTTGTAATCCCAGCGTTCGGGAGGCTGAGACCTGAGGATCCGGGTTCGCGGCCAGCCTCAGCTACCTAGTGAGGCACTCCGCAACTTAGTGAGACTCGGTTTCAAAATAAAGAATAAAAAATAGGGCTGGGGGTGTAGCTTGGAGGTAGAATGCCCCTGAGTTCAATCCCCAGTACCGCAAAAAAAAAAAAAAAAAAAAAAAAATCTTTCTCTATTCCACATGCACAAAAGCAAGGAGGTCAAGACAGTGGTGTCAGACTCAGTTTGGGACAAATGGAGTTTCCATGTGGATTTGAGGTTCCATCTGAATTCAGATAATTTGGTTATTGACAATGCCAGGTTACACATCTTAAATTTATTTAAAATGTTTTCTAAGATTAGCATGTCTAATATACATATATTATTATTTTGGGTACTAGGAATTAAACCCTGGGGCATTCTACTTCCATGGTACACCCCCAGCCCTTTTTTTTTTTTTTAATTTTGAAACAGGGTCTTGCTACATTGTTAAATGTCTCATTAAATTTCTGAGGTTGGCCTCAAACTTGCAATCTTCCTGTCTCAGGCTCCTGTGTACTGGGTTTACAGGTATGCACCATCATGCCCAGCTAAAAATTTACTCACTTTTAATAAACAATTAAATTACTGTAAATACACTCATTTTTAATAAACAATTAGATTACTCTATCTACTTTCACTAGAGGTAAAATAGACAAATGTGCACCCATGAGTTGAATTTTAAGCAAAGTTCTCTGTCATTAAATAGAACATCACAAATCTAAAGGAATTAACTTTATGCCAATCATTATTTTGTTACAATTTTTGAAATTTAGTATCCTGTTTATATTGGCTATAGTGCCCTAACTATTTCTGTCTACATTGTCATTGTCAGGCTTGACAGAAAAAGTCTTTTAATTCTGTGTGTAATGAAAAAAAACCCCACAATTACTCTTATTACTAGACACACTGCTTTTGGTTTTCCTGCTTCCTTTTGAAGTTTTACTTTTCTCTCTTTCTTTCATTCTTATCTGTTTATGAAACCTTATGTGTTCTGTATAAACCATGAAGTATGCTACCTTGGCCTGTTGCTTCTTCTACTAAGCATCCCCTTGAACTCAGTAGTCCTTCTCTCAAATACCACCAGCATCCACTGTAAGGCCCCACTTCTAGATTTTTACATGAAGACTTCCAACGTCTGGAAATTGTTTGTTCCCTTAACTTGCTTTCTAATCACATCACTGAATATTTTGATTTGCCCTTTTCGTTAGCTGACATTAACTTGTTCATTCACCAATTTATTTGTTTTCTTTCTTCTTATAGAAAAGCATAAGTTCCAAGAAGGCAGGCTCAAGACAAGGCAACATGTTTTTGTATCATATTGTATCTTAGGACATTACCACATGTCTTGACATAAAATAGAGACTTGAAAATTTGTCAAATAAAAATGCCTCTTGCTTGGGGAGGGTATATTATAAATCTTCCTATTATGAAGTGATACATTTGTATTTAAGCATAAAAGAACTGCCTTTCAAGAAGACACTGAAAGAAAGGACAAAGAAAGTCCTGCTCCACTGAAGTTCACTATAGAAAAGTTTTTACCTTTTAGAAAATAAAATTATTTTTTCGGGGAATAAAAACGTGCTTCCTGACTTAACCAAAAATACAAGAGTTTACAAAGGCATTCCACAGGCGATAAAGCTAATTTTTTCCCAATGCATATTCCTCTAAAGTAGTGGGACTAGTATGTTGAATAACATAATTTATGGTATCTGATTATAAAGTATATTTTGTCTTATAAGTATTTGAACATTATCTTTGCACCTACATGAAAATAATAATAAGCTGTAAAGTTCCATAATATCCCTAAATCACTACAAGAATTTTTAAAAAAATATCTGTGGATTAATTTGTTGCAAAACAGTTTCATTTCAGAACCCAAATGTGTAGTTGCATACTATATCAAACTTTCCAACTATTCAAAGTTAACACTACTTCCAATTCTCCATTTCATTATAATACCCACTGCAGGGAAGGGAACCAAGTCCGCTTCTTTCTTCCTTAATCACTAATCCCCAGCTTCCCTTTCTCTGGATTTTAACCTCTTTAGTGCTTAAGGACAGGTATGAAATAGAAAGATGGAGAGTAGGAAATACCATGCTTGACTTGCACCATCATATACATAGTTAACATTGACTCTTTGATGGGCACTTTCACAGGCTCTTTGGAGACAGTCGATTGACCAATATCCACTTCCAGGTACCTCTGTCCTGTAGTTACCCTCATGGAGGTGATAATACTCTCCCTTAGCTTGTTGCTGAATCCTTTCAAAATCCAGATTAACTGTCGGTGCCCTCTGGTGACTCTTGCTCATTTTTTTCTGGTGACTCTAATAAGTAGGATTTGAGAAGACTCCACTCAGTGTCTCTTGTATCTGATTTGCATCTGATCTATGAGTGACTTTCAGGTAACCCTCCAGTTGACTAAAGTTGGCAATTTAGGACAGTCTCAAGGAGGCAACCATTCTTCCTTCATCTATCAGTACTAGTGTAGCCTTAGAGATTTGAGGAGGTACATGAGACCTTCTTGGCAGGTGTAGAATTTAGAACAAAGCTCTTGCAAAGGCATCCACAATTTTCTAGCTGTTCTTGCTCATAATGCAAAGAGATATTTGAATACTGTAACTGTATTTGTACCGTTGCATTTATATTTCCCACATTCATTTTAATAACTTATTACATGCAAAAATATTCTATCCCCTTTGGTCAAATTTGTTTTCCATAGGTGGGACTCATTTACCATGGCAGAGCAATAAATCAATATAGACTTAAAGGAATCTAATTTATCATATAAAAGTCATGTTAAAATATAATTTCTGCCTCATGAACTGAACAATTGTTTGCTAAAATTCTCTGGTAGATTTAATGAAGGCAAGAGACCTTGATTTCAGTTCTTAGCACAGAGTCAAAATTCTGTGTTTCCATAATAAACAATAGTATTAGATAATATTCACTGGGTACTTCCTAAAGGTTTAGCACCATGCTAATTCTTATACACATGGTGACTTGAGTAGAAACAGTAGATAGCATTAACTGAGGGGTTTTGTATACCTAGCACTGTTCTTAGCATTTTCCATGTATCAACCCATTTAACCCTCACAACGAACGTATGGAATAGGTATCATTATTGTCAATTTTAGAAACAAGAGAATTGAGGAACAGAGATTTAAGCAACATACATAAAATCACATAACTATGAAGGGTCTAGCAAGGATCTTTTCTATTTCTCATAATTCACTTTAAGACTCAAAAAAATCTTGTTGAACATCTGTTTATATGAGTTCTACTCTAAAGATTATCCATCTCAAATACACACACACACACACACACACACACACACACACACACACACATACGCACACTATAAACCAGGCAGCAAGCATTTTACCTGGTTCATACTCTTTTAAAATCTCAATGAATGATAAAAACATATTCATCCTAAGCAATTACTGGAGGTTAATACTTTATTAGATCATTACAGAGACCACTTGGGTCAATATAATGATCTACATTTCTACAGTCCATTTTCTGTCTTTACTTTTGACCAATATTGGGTCTTGTCTTTTCTAATATTTGTTAGCTATCTATAGAGTCCTTGGCCTCTTGATATTCTTTACAGAATTTCAATTTATTTTATCAATAAATTTTATTAAGAAATAAAAAACTTTAGTTCATGTCCTTTTTGTTACTTCTAAATCTAAGGTGTTACATTTATCTAAAATTCAGGCTTTCTAAAACATCATTAGCTTTGAAAAAACCTGTACATTAGGAACCAAAGCATTACTTGCTAACTTTTTTCATATAAGTCTTTTAATTAGGGCAGAATACCTTAATAAATACCTTGTTTTGAGAATATAAGTGGATTGAAAAGTAAAATATACTAACTCTACTTTGAATATTAATCATATTTTAGACTTCAGCTTTAACATATTATTTGATAGTATTGTAAACTATTCTCACCACTCTCCCTACCCATTCTGCCCTCACCACAGGCAAATAAACAAAACAAAAACCATAATAGTCTTATTTATATAATTATACAGATGTCTACTTATGTAATAAATAACTGAAGTTATTAAATAATTCTATAATCACATACTCTCAAACTTTAATTCTAAAGATTTCTTGGCTGAAGAGACCCTATCCAACATGGGAAACAGAAACAAGAGTGTTTTATATTCTTGTAAGCTACAACTAAATTCTTTTTGCATTTATGCACATTAAAGATTCTCTAAACAATGTTTAAATGTACCAATCTCAGTCATAATTGCCACAAAAGCTGTATTCTATTTTCAAACTTATGTGTCTGGAAATGTGCACATTAAGCCTTAAAATAGAAGCTCAAAGTAAGAAAATTTCTTCTTGTGTCCATTAAGGCTTAGACCTGGAATGTCCCTCAAAGTCTCCTGTGCTCAGAGGTGGGGCTTTGGGAATGATGGATCTTGAGGACTCTGACTTCATCAATGCTTTAATCCACTGATGACTGAATGGACGGCTGGGAGATGGGACCTACTTGGGGAAAGTAGATCAATGAAGGTTTTCCCTGGAAGGGTTTATCTCCTCTTTAGCCCTTTCTTCTCTCTCCGCTTCCTGCTTTCCATCAGCTGAGCAGCTCTCCTCCACCATGGTGTACTGCCTCACCTCAGGCTCCAAACTATGGAGTAAGCTGACCATGGACTGAAACCATGAGTCAAAATAAATCTTTCCTCCTTTATGTTTCTCTTGTCAGATATTTTTGTTATGGTGACACAAAACTGACTAACATATGTATCATACAACATAGACTATTATATTTGAAAAAAACTTATATGCTGAGATTATTAGTGATAATTATAATTATAATTAGTGATAATTATAATTTGTGATTATTATATGCTGAGATTATTAGCTCCATGTTTTAAATGAGAAAAAAAATTCAGTACAGTATAATTTTAAAAGGTGTCATATCCCATTAATAATGAAACTGATTCTGAGGCATAGGTATTATGGTTTAAAACCTAAGTTAGAATGAATAACCAGGTGCTTAATAAATATTTTCTGAGTCACTAGTCTGTCAAGTTCTAATACTCATCATCTTTTAATGCTAAAATTGCAAATTGGGATGAAAAAAAATTCTCCAAGAAGAAAGAACTACTCATAAGCATACTTGTGAAATGGGATATCCTTTGGTTTAAATGGAAAAAATGCCTGACAAAAGTGATAATAGACCAAAGAAAATTGAGTTTTTCAGTGGTGTAATTCTAGGATTACATAGAAAAGAGTAATTCATTAGTTCAAGGCTGACCGCAATTGGGACCAGAATTGGCAACTTCCTCTGCACTATTATTTTGAGGGAAACATCAAGATTCTGTTTTACCAGAATACTGCCCACTAGCCTCTGTTTTCTTGAACTTATTCTTGTCATCACTTTTAAAGACTGAAGGCATTGCTAACAAGTAGGTAGTAAATGCATCATATGCCCGACTAAAACTATTATCACCACCATCTTAGCAAAAAAGGAAATGAGACCTCAGTTAACCAAGAAAACCAGGCCCTTATATCCAGGTAGGTTCTGTGCAGCACTGGGATGGGAGACTATGAGTAGCAGATACATTGGTCACTAGAAGAAGGTGCAAGAAACCACATAAACAAGAGGTAGAGAGATACAAAGGACAAAAATTTCTCAAGCTAATCTTGCACTAAAATTAATTCAAGACAACATTACTAGTAGAATATTGGTGAGATATGTTTGGAAGTACATAGACTTAATTAAGATTTTTAAATTAAAATCCTTTGTTGTACATTCTATTTTTCCTCCACACTTGTCATGGCTTTTAATGATACATTATAAATGTGACCATCTAACTATTTCTACCTTAAGGTCCTTCACACACATATACACAATCACACACACCCTACATACCCACACACACACACACACACACACACACACACCCATAGACCCACTATTATACGTGGGTCCTGAGGGCATGAGATCTGATTATTCCTTTACTACTTTTACCAGCATCTAACTCAGGGCATGTCATATAAAAGTCAGTCTTTAAAGATGAACTTAAATGAGAGAACAAAAAACTGGTAATACCGTATTTTATTTAACAGAGTTGGCTGTCTTTGAGGCCTGCATTTGATGTTATCTAATGTTTCTTAAATTATTTAATTCTGAATAGAAAACTTCAGCAGCTATTTGGGAAGGAATAGAGTAATAGCCAAGATGTAATCAACTTTAGACCCACTGTTAAATTCCCATGGACTAAAATGTAAACGACTGATGAGGGTTGAGGTTTTTCATGGGTTGGGTAAGGTTAACTATGTAAAACCATAAGATATTTTAAGTAATTATTGCTTAGGAGATGCCATGCCTTTCATAAAAACAAGGCTCTATAAAGGACAAGAAGTCATTTTTCATCATTTTACATATTATTGTGTGAGCAGTCAGGAGTCAGCCACTGGATCAGAATCCAGAGCCACAGAGGTGTTGGCTTGAGCAACAAGGACTACACCAAGCTTCAACTCACGTGCTCTTCATTATAAGTGCATATATGTTGAAAGCCAGCAATACGTGGAAAAGAAACTTGGGCTCAGTGATTATTTACTTTGGTCTAAAAATGAATGCCACAGCTGGATTCTTTCTATATCATTTTTTTTTCCTTTGACCACTGCATTTGAGAATAAATACATTGGATCATTAAAGAGTGTTTTAGAAATTTAAATTTGAGTTTTCTCTACTCTGAAAAAAAAATAAAAGAAAACTTCCCTTAGTTCTCTTTTCTTCCTTCCCCCACATTTACTCCCCATTTTAAGAACTCTTTTTACCTATGATAGGATCACATTTTATGCATTTTATGTCTGCAGAAGGGACATACTTAGGTCTTACTCCACCCATGACGGGGTGCATTCTCCCGTGTCATCTGCTACTATAGCAGTGGAAACATAATTCTGTTTGCAACCCAAATTAGAATTCCACAAAAGCAAGCACAGCAATGCCTGGCACTTTGAATAAACCTTAGGCAAAGTTAAGCTCTGACTACTAGGCTCCATGACCTGAACTTGTCAATTTCATTTCAGAAGATACTCTTTTTTTAATGCAAAACACATGTTTTATATCCACGGTAACATTATTACTCCTTAGAAAGCTTTCAAACCAACATGCTTAAATCTTTGTACAATGATCAATGGATAAATATTTTCCAACTTAGCAGTCTATTTACACAATTAATTATTGTCATTTATGCTAAATGTCATTTAGCACATCACAGTGATATTGTATTGAGGGTTTTTTTGTTTTGTTTTGTTTTTTTGCAGTACTGGGGATTGAACCCAGGGAATTCTACCTCCAAGCTACACCTCCAGCCCTATTTTTTATTCTTTATTTTGAAAGATCACTAAGTTGTGGAGTACCTTACTAGGTAGCTGAGGCTGGCCTCGAACCCAGATCCTCTGGTCTCAGCCTCCCAAGTACTGGGATTACAAGCATGTGCCATCATGCCCAGCTCTGAAGCTATACTTTTAACCAATTAATCTTTCCATTTTGGGGAGTTCTCTGAGCCAGGGCCTCTGAAATATTTGGACCTTTCTTAAAGGAAAGTATCACTAATGTTCACTACCAAATTGATTACTTATTTAAATATTCCTATTAGTTTTGTTTGGTTCATACAAAGAGATTTAAAGGTAACCTAGGAAACTGAAGTTTACAAACACTCTCCGTTTTTTTGTTGGTGGTGGCAATTAATTGCATAGTATTTTACTGCTTCAAATACAAAGCAAATCTTTCTATACTCCAGTCGAGGCAGGAGGTCACATGATGCCTTATAATTATATTGCCACAAATTGACTTCAAAAAGAGAAACAAGACACATTAATTTACCAAAAGAGCCATGAGAGTTACAACTCCATTATCATCCTGAAATATTAATCCATACCAATCCAAGTGCTTAGTAGCAGTCCTAATTTTAACAGTCTTAATGTGTTGACAGTAATGGTCTTAATTCACAGAGGGACCTTTTACATAGCTGACATTGGGTTCATGTGTATTCCTAGATCATAGAATTTTCTGATTGCATTCAAGTGTTATTTTCCTTGGTTATTTATGTATTCTCAGTATATACTCTTGGTGTCTTCTAGACTAAAATTTCTCAGGTATTGTCATAAATTTATGCTAGCATCAGAAATAAATACAAGTATATTAATTGCAATGATAAATTAAGATTTTTCATATTAATATTATTTTCTGTTGTGTATAAAAAAAGCCCCCCCCACCAGCTATACAAGGATGGGGAAAGAATCATAGTCTGAAACAGAAACAACAATTATTCTTAAGTAAATATTTGAGCAACTAGTAGTTCTATTTCATCTACAATTTAAAGAGGAGCCAAGTGGTACTTCAATTTTTCTGTCACTTTTAATACCCTTTGAAAACATAGTCTGTGAGCTCTTCTAGCCATTGTCTTAATGTATTCCAGTGCTAGAAATTATTATCTAGTATGTAAAATTATTCACTATGCTTAAGTCAATTAGGCTTCTGAAGTTGAATATTTTGAATATTTTTCATTAGTAAAATATTTCCCATTGATATAATTCCATTTGTTTTCTTAGCATGATACCAGATACTTGCCATCATAAAGAGTTTAGGTTACAATTGAATTTCCCACTGGTTATTAGATGATAATAATGTGACAACTTTTCAAATACAAGGTTACAACTTTTCTAAAGGGTATAGGTATGAATGAATAAAAATAAGATGAGCTGCTGGGTATGGTAGTGCATGCCTATAATCTTAGCACTTGGGAGGCTGATAGAAGGATCACAGTTTTGAGGTCAGCCTCAGCAACTTAGTGAGACCTTCAGCAACTTAGCAAGATCATGTTTCAAAATAAAAAGTAAAACGGGCTGGGGGTGTAACTTGGAGGTAGAATACCCCTGGGTTCAATACCTAGTACATCACCATCATCATCATCATAATAAGTGCCACATGATTATTTTTTCTGCCAATATATTACCAAGTAATTTCTCAGTCACTTAGTACATCTCTCTCTCTATGTATATATGTATATATGTATGTATATATATATATATATATATATATATATCTCAAAGTAGTTGTGTATCATAATACATATATTTCAAAATAATTTAAAATTAACTATTACACATTGAGTTTGTGGTGTTAGCTAGTATTTATAGACAGCAATGTAGGCCAGGTCGTGTGTAAATAAGTGTATGAATTTCCTAGCCAATTTTCATGATCAAAACAGAAATTGTCAATCCTTCTGGTCACTGACAGACTCTGAGAAATAGCAAGAGAACCCTCTGCCATGCCCCCCCTCCCGCCATGGTTTCTTACATTCTTTATGAAAAAGAACAGTGCTATGCATAGTTGAGCTACTAATAATATTTCCCATTGATAAGTTTTGTTTGAAGGCTATCAACATATAAGTAAATGTCACAATTTATCTAATATTCCATGAATGAAAGTTAGTATTACTAAAGACGTTAAGATAATCTCTCCCTAAATATGGTTACCCTTGTATAGATTATTATGCATGAGACTGTTGTAGTCAGTTTGGGCTACTGTACCAGAAGAGCACAGATTGGGTGGGTTAAACAGTAAACATTTATTGTTCTCAAAGTTCTAGAGGTTGGAAATTCAAGGTCAGATTTCTAACATACCTAGATTCTTGGACAGGGCCTTCTTCCTGGTTTGAGAACAGCTGTTCTCTCCTTGTATCTCCACATGTGGGAGAACAGAAATAGGGTGACTAGGAGTGGTGCACACTTGTAATCCCAGTACTTGGGAGGCTGAGATAGGAGGATGGCAGGTTCATGGCCAGCCTCAGCTACTTAGGGAGGCCTTCCGTGACTTAGTGAGACCCTATTTCCAAATAAAGAATTAAAAATAGGGCTAGGGGCATAGCTTAGAGGTAGAATATCCCTGGGTTACATCCCTAATACCACCACTAAAAAAAGAGGGAGAATAGGCTCTCTCATGTCTAGTTGTAAGGATACTGGTCCCATTCATGAGGACTCAACCTTCATAACCTAACTACCTTTTAAAGACACCATCTCCAAATAACATCCTGCTTGGGATTAAGCTTGAACATAGGAATTTTGAAGGATAATTTTATTTTATAACAGAGAGTTTTCGCCCTTGTGCTGATTTGGCAAATGAAAAACTTCTAGTTCTTGTGTTATTTTCTTTTCTTTCCCCTACCTTTATTTTTTTTCTGCAGTAATGGGGATTGAACCAAGGTGCATTTCTACTTCCAAGCTACACCCTCAGTCCTATTTTTTATTCTTTATTTTGAAACAGGGTCTCACGAAGTTGCGGAGGGCCTCACTAAGTAGCTAAGGGCGACCATGAACCCGGATCCTCTGGGTTCAGCCTCTCAAGTACTGGGATTACAAGAGTGCACCACCATGACCATCTTGTATTTTCAAATTGTACAAATTGTAAATCACTATAGATTGAGATAATTAAAACAAGAAGAAATTGTGGATCACGAAAAGATGGGACTGAAAAAGATTGACAGAACATGAAACTAGAGATTTATGTAACAACATTTTTCAAAAACTAAAGGAAAATGTCAAAAAGCAAATCTGCCTTAGGGTTCCTACTTTGTGACATTGAAAGACAAACTCAGATATGCAGATGGAATGGACAGAAGGTGCAAAGTAGGGAAACAAGAATATACGCATCAGCTAGGCACAGTGGTGTGTGCCTGTAACCCCAGTATTTGGGAGGCTGAAACAAAGGGATCTCTTTGAGCCCAGATTCAGCAATTTAATGAGACTCTCAGCAATTTAGCAAGACTCAGTTTCAAAAAACAACAAAAATAAATAAATAAATAAAAATCTGGGAGTAAAATGTAAAATATGCCTGAGTTTAATTCTCTTTACCAAGAAAAAAAAAAAAAGAATGTAAGAATATTCATCTGCACCTTAAAGTTAGAAAGCCACTGGAACTCCTTTGTAGAGCTCCAACCATGAAATAAAAGACGTGTTTCCTATGAAAATAATACAAACGTACATGTAACTCACGAAAATTGCAAGAGAAGGGAATTTTGGAATTGTGTTTCAAGTGAGATGTAGTCAGCTGGAAAGAAATAAATTGGAATTCAATGTTTTAAGATGAGTAAAATGCCATTAATTCTGGCCTTCATTTTTTATGCTAGTAATTTTGGTTTGTTTTAAAGAATTTAAAATACGTCTAGTGAGTATAATAATTCCTGACCATTTGTCTTATTGACATACATTTATAATGTGTATAATGATACAGGGCTTAGCCATTGCACTCTTAATGAGCCCAAGAATAAATTTTGCTAGTTTGAATTTTGCAGAAATCCCTGGCAATTGGGGAGGCAATTGTTTAATTATCATAGCACCTTGCCTCCAGCAATTTGTATTTCAAGAACAAACACCATGGAAAAAATATTTCTCTAAACTTTGTGTGAAGCAACATGTGTTTTATGGGGTCTTCAGTAATTTCAAGCTTAAGGGAGAAGATTGTGAATTGTAAGATGAGAAATCTTAAACCTAGTTTATGAATGTCCAACTCAGCCACATATAGGCTCCTAACTTAAATTTCCAAAAATCAGCCAAATGCTGTACTAAGTGGGAAGTATAATACTCATTCTGGTGATGCCATGGAGATATTTCAGCTGAAAACCAATTCATAGCATATCTAGAAAAAGAAAAGGAAAGCTGACTAACATAAATGTGACAAATACATGAGACTCAGGAATTCCTGTGGGTTTCTCAGTAGTTCCAGTAACCATAGTTCAAAAGCCATTTTCTTCTATCTTATCCTCTATATGTCTTAGGATTGTTACACTAGAGACTAAGAAGAAACATAAAGAATATACTATCAAATTTCTTCATGTTGCATATTTGCAAACTGAAGAAGTAAGATAGCTCACATCATACTAGGGTAGATTGTAATTTCTCCCTGAAATTTTCAAAGAATGCATTTCATTTCAGTCTTATGTATACAAGTTGAAACTTGAGTTAGCATTCTCAGTTGAAATTTGGGTTTTCTTTTTTTTTTTTTTTTTTTTTTTT
>PVLC010000906.1:97950-115379 GCA_004027655.1 Graphiurus murinus | reverse complement strand
AAATTTGGGTTTTCTGTGTAACCAAGTAAGACTGTGTCCCTTAAACTATCTGTGGAGAAGGTCCTCAGTCCTTGCTCTTGTTTTAACTTTCTAAACTGCTATGGACAGATATTTTTGCAAAGCACAATACTAGTTAATTACTACATAAATGATCAAATAGAATTGTGAGCAATACCACGTTTCTATGAATGTTTCTAGCATTCCCATCTGGTCACAGATTGGTAAAATTTCCTGGACTACATACTATAATTTGTAAACCACAGACTTAAGAAAATGGAATATCAAGGGATGTTATGGAAAGCAATTTTATCTACTTCTGAAGCTAATGGCACATGACAAAAATGGAAATTTTTTGTTAAAAACCCTAACTGTATATGCATAATACCATTGCCAACACATTTTCATACAAATTTATTTTATAGTTAGTTATATCATTATCATCACATTCAAATTTTGTTTGCCATTAATTGTTTAGTGGTCATAATGGTTTTTCTGGACCATAAGAATTTTTTTTTTGAAGTTTAAATGAGGTAATTCACATACAGAGTTAAGTGCTATGCATAATACAGGGGGCCTGACTCTGGGGAGCTCCAACAAACCAAAACTAGCCACTCACCCCAGAAAGTACATGGAAAAAGTAGTGGTGAAAGGCTGGAATTTATTTAATATGGCTGTATCAGAAAGACAAAGGGGCTCTAGTGTCCTCAGCCCAATCTTTGTGGATAATGACAAGAGCTTCTGGTTTAAATAGGGAAGGAATAGAGGTGGGGGTGGAAAAAGCATGCATAGTTAATCAGACTTGATCAAACTGTGGTCTGGTTGTTTATCATCTCAGGATTGGTCAGGGTAGGAGAGTGGGGGACTTGTTCTCCAGAAGAAAGTTGCTGTTGCCTAGGGTACAGTTTCTACTCTTGTGATAAGACGTTTATCCCTCAGATCTGATGTTCCTGGAATCCAAGGTGACTGCAGGAGAGATGATTTAGAGCAAAGGACACAGATGCAAAATAGAGGTAGAGATGTCAAGTGTTTATTCTGCTTTTAGTCACCTGTCGGGTATGTGCAGGCACCTGCAAATCCAAGCAAAGAGCGCTTTTAGCAAAAGCAACCTGAGTCCTTGTTATACTACTATTTTATTGCTGAGTATATTGTCTGTTGCTCTATTCCTTCCTGTTTCATCCTTAGTTTCTTTCTTAGTACTTCTGAGAATGTGTGATACCAAATGCTCTAGTCATGCATTTATTTGAAGAGTGACATTTTAACAAATATTTAGTCAGTATTTGTTCCCACAGAGAATCCCAAATTTCCCATGCAATCCAAATCTCTGATTACTACACACACTTTCTTGTCTTGAATTCTTCTGAGCTCAGATTAAAAAAAAAATCAGCTGTAAATATCAGATTTAGCAGCATTCCTTCCAGAATACAGCACTGAGTGGCACTCTGTGATTTTTAAAACTGAGTATATGCTTCAACCTAAGAATGAGGAATCCTTTGGTATTATGAGTCTTCACACTTGGTCTAGGGAATATAAAGAGTATTTAAGATGGATCCTTCAGACGTGGCTGCCTGGCTCCACAGAAATGTGCTTCCCTAATGCTGTGCAAAAGTATGGTACATTGGAGCTTAAGGAAATGAGCTAAGACCATGTTTGTGACCAGGCATGGTGAGGCACACCTGTCATCCTAGTACTTGACAAGTTGAGTCCGGAGAGTCCCAGGTTTAAGGCCAGCTTCAGCACTTAGGGAGGCCTTCAGTAACTTAGGAACACCCTGTTTCAAAAATATAAATAAATAAATAAATAAATAAATAAATAAATAATAAATAAATAAATAAATAAATAAATAAATAAATAAATAGGGCTGGTGGGATAGCTCAGAAGTAGAATACCCTTGGGTTCAATATCCAGTACCATAAAATGCAAGCAAGCAAACAAATCATGGTTGCCAGTTAAAGGGTCAGTAGGAGTGCTACCATACACTATCCTGTAGGAGATTATTTTAGATAGGATGGCAAGTCATGGGAGGTCCTTCTCCCTAGCCTGGGAACCCTGCTGGACTTCTCAGATCTGGAGCTCTGTGGTCTTCATTTAGATAGCTTCAGCACTTAGCCTAGAGACTAAAACAATATACAATGAATAAACATTTTAAAAGGGAGGGGAGGAATGCAAGAAGACAAGAAGGCAGGCAAGTGTGAAAGAAGGAACAGAGGGTCTAGGAGAAGAAAAGTGCTGAAAAGAAGGAATGAGTGACATTTGCTGACACAAGCCTGTAATCCCAGTGCTTGTAAGGAAGGCTGAGACAGGAGGATTGAAGGTTGGAGACCAGCCTCAGCAATTTAATGAGAGTCTCAGCAACCTAAAGAGACCCAGTTTAAAAAAAAAAAAAATTCTGGGCATGTAGATCAGAGGTAGAATGCCCCTGGGCTCAATCCCTAGTACCCAAAATACAAACAAATAAGAAGGAAAGAGATTAGTAGATGGAAGCTATCGCTGAGATTAGCAAATAGAATTTCAGCTTTGAGGAAATCTGAAAGTCAAAGAACCCTTTTCTTCTCAGGGTATTGTGTATGGAGAGTGGGTTGGGGTATATGTAGTATCTTGAAGACAATGAGTTGACAAGGTAGAAAAATAATGATTGCTGACTTTTCAAGTAAGTTTATCAATATGAAGAAAAATTAATATTACTCATTAGTAAAGTTTTTTTTGTGTGTGGTACTGGAGATGGAACTTGGGGTCATTCTATCTCGGAGCCATACCCCCTTTTCTTGTGTTTTTTGTTTTTGAAACAGGGTCTCACTAGGTTACTGAGAATCTTGCTACATTGCTGGGGCTATCTTCAAATCTGCTATACTCAGCCTCCCAGAATTATAGGCATACATCACCACAAAGAGCTTCCAGTAAGTCTTATAGTGCTGGAAATTCAGAACTTTTGGGATACATAATGAAAATTTAAATTGTAGCTTTTCTTACATTCTTAGTTGATAGCTTGACTTGGAAAGTGTTAAAGAAACTTTCTGTAAACTCAGGGGAAATAATCAGGATCAGGTACCTGGAGGAAGTTATCTTTTGTTCGTGTAAAAGAGAAATACTGTGGCACTTACTGGTCAAGACTGTTTTATAGTAAAAAACATTGTGGCTCAACCCTATAAATTTCAGTGTGGACACAGTATGGGATGATCAAAGAGAAATCATGCTTGTAAGAGAGACCAACAAAAATAAAAGGATGCAGTAAAACTGTGATAAACGTAGCATTTATTTCAAAGTTCAGCCAAGGTACATGTCATTCAAAGAGCCTGAAGAAACTGAAGTCTTCAATATCTCCAAGGTACTTCAGAGCATTACAAAGTGTGGACTTCATTTAAACAAACAAACCTTGAATTCATGATACTGATAGTGTTGGGATAACACACAAAAGTCACTTTAAAATATGTAGGAGGCAATGCAACTGTGTAGGACTCTCAGCAAGCCCAGGCAGTCACCGGAAAAGTTGTAAAATTGGGTTGGTTGGGCTGCTGACTCACCTCTTGATTGATTTGATGCCTGATTGTGCCCTGAAGCAATTTATCAGGAGAAAGCAAGACAGAGATAATGACTGGTGCATCTAAGAAAAGGTTAGAGCTTGTAAAAGGTTGGTTTCACAGGGTAGTAAAGTCTGAAGGTGTCAATCATTTTAGCTGAGAGAATGAAGAATTCTGAATTTTACCCTTTAAATTAGGATAATGGCTTGAGAGAGATTTTATGAAATATGCCTTTCCCAATTTATAAGACAATGTTGATTTCTCATTAATCAGAGCATGCATATATAATCAAAAGAGATATCACTAGATTTTATTATTTTACATTCTATGGAGGTAGGGTTTATTCAGAGTACTAACTATGGCTTTTAAGTGTGTGTGTGTGTGTGTGTGTGTGTGTGTGTGTGTGTAACTGGGAATTGAACTCAGGGGCATTCTACATCTGAGCTCCACACCCAGCCCTATTTTATTTTCTATTTTGAAATGGGGTCGCACTAAGTTGCTGAGGAATTAAGTTGCTGAGGCTGGCCTCCAGCCTGTGATGCTCCCAGGTACTGAGATTGCATGTGTGCACCATTACACTTGGTCTAAATGTTCTTTGAAAAATGGGATCATTTATATAATGTATCTGCTTACGTTTCTTATGATGTAAATTTCTATAATTTTACTATAAAATTTCATACATTCAAGCAATATTTTTAAAAACAGATGGTTTAGGATCATAGTTTTATAAATATATATATGAATTTTTAATCCTCTCTTCTTCTTTCTCTTCTGTAGGTTGTCTCCTCACTCTCAAGCTCAGACTCTTTCTTCATATTATCTCACTACTACCATCTGTTTTTCAAATCATTTCTCTTTGCCTGAGTCAGCTCATCTTTAAGCCATCTTTTGGGGTGCTGGCATCTTGGTCCCATGTGTCTTATATGACCTAGTATGGAAGTACTTTCATATTTTCTCTTCAATTTCATTTTCCAGTCTGATAGTTACAAAAGAGACATTTATGTTTTGCCCTTGACAATTTTAACAAAGGTTAAATATGTCTATAACATACTCTCCACACACATTCAATACCATGGTTTGTACATAGCACATCATGCTTAATAAATTTTGTTGAATGTTTGTGAAATTGATGTTTGTCAGCATCCTTTCTCTGTGCTTAATGACTGTAAGTGAAAGTTTAGACATTTTTCTTAAAATATCTTTTCAGTAGATGATACATTCCAGTCCACATCCATCTCCCCTAAAATCTACATTGGCAGTTTTAACTTTTCTGGATACAAATCTCTTCTGTTCTCCCGAATTGTGTATTTCATGTCCTCTTAATACCACACCACATGTACCACAATACCAGATTTTACTTCTCTGTTTAAGAAAAAATAATTCATTGCTTCACAGAAAAGGGCATTGGCAAATCATTATCAGCCTTCTCTGAGGTTTCTTGCTTTTGTTTTTCTCAGCATCTCCCAACTAGACATATGTCCCACATCAGTCCCAGGAAGAAGCCTGTTCAATGTCTGAAGCACATATTTTTAAGGAGGCTATTCCATTAAAGCCAAAGAAAGATTTATCTCTCAAAACTCACCTGGGTGTGGCTCATACATGAAGTTGAATGTGCAATCCTAATCTCAAAGCACACACAAGCATGGCACAATACACCCAGGGTATCAACACATAGGCACCAGGTACAAGTTACAAAACCCAGGCCTGATAGGCAATGTGTAGGCACAATGCTGGTCACCTAACTGTAGTGGCTTGACAACCAACTGGAGTCCTTAGCAACCTGAGGACTATAAATGTCAGCACCTCAGACTGAAAACTGCAGCTTCTTCTGTCAAGTAGCCTTACCACCTTGCCATGCTCACCGCTGATAATGAGACTGAATTCTGACTTAGCAGCAATGATGGTAGCTTTTGGGCAAGTCTTCCCCTTCGGTTCTGGTTGAGCACTGGTCAAGGTCAGGCCTGAAGACTTGGACCAGACTTACAACTGACCCAGACCTGAGACCCTGACATAGTCAACTGAGATCCATGGAAAATAGACTGCCTAACCTGCTTTCCAGGTTGAACTTATCTCTCTGTCTTTGCCCTAAAATATCATAAATTGTAAGATATGTGCATGGAGTATTAATTAATATTGAACCCATCTTGGTCATGATTGCAATAAACATTCTTGAAATAACAGAACTTGTTTTGGTTGTTTTCCAGGATCCAAGTCTGCTCAGAATAGACAGTAGTTATTTTCAGTGCCCCATGGTGCTCAGCCAATCGAGAATCCTCATTTGTGGAGGAGCATCGTTGAACCATGTTCACAGGCTTAAAAGATACATTTTCCGCTAGCATGGTGGCACATGCTTGTAATCCCAGCATTTGAGATGCTGCGACAGGAGGAGGATCCAGGTTCGTGGCCAGCCTCAGCTACCTAGTGAGGCCCTCCGCAACTTAGTGAGACCCTATTTGAAAATAAACAATAAAAAATAGGGCTGGGGGATAGCTCGGAAGTAGAATGCCCCTGAGTTCAATCCCCAGTACCGCAAAAAAAAAAAAAAAAAAAGAAGATACATTTTCCTATTCTCTTATTTACAGGAAGAGATGTATGGCTTAGAAGACTCTGTAACTTACAAGAATATACTAGTAGGTGGTATATTTATATTTGTTGAGTTAATCCACCTAATACATGGGATCTGGCACCCAGTGTAGAGGATGAGTTGTATTGTGATTCATGTGAACTGAAGAACCAGCATTCATGTTGCCAAAATTATATCTTCCCTTTATACTGTTGATGACTATCATGCCTGTCCAAGTCACCAAAGCGAACTTATACTTTAAACTCTTTAATTTCGGCTAAACATTCTGTTTTCTCGAGCCGAGCTTTAATTCTAAAACCCAAGCTTAGTAGCTGGGCAGCTCTATTTCCAAGCTTTGATTTTACCGGTCATTCCTACAGCTTTATCTCACTACTCAAGCCTTACCTCGTAACACAAGCTGGTGTCTGAGACCAGGTTTTCTATGGATTGACAACAATTACATTCACCAGCCTGCAAATGCGGGAAGATCAACTCTTGAAGCAATACTCGTGTGTGTGTGTGTGTGTGTGTGTGTGTGTGTGTGTGTGTCTTACTCATCGAATTAGATATCAGTTTAAATGACCCCTAACTGGTACTCCAGAGCATCCTTCTTTGGACAGGGAAGCCAACTAGTCTCTGACATAGGGTACAAACCTAGTACCAGCACCTGATCCTACTCCTTTCTTTTCATGAGAATTCTTGACTTCCTCTCACTAAAGCTTAAATTATTGGTTTAATATAGCATCTGTTTCTTTTTTTCTTTTTTTTTAGCCCAAACTTATCCCAAACGAGTAAAATTATATGGAACAGATTATTTTTTAATAACAACAATGAACAATGATCCCTTGGGGAGGTCATTTTGAAGCTGATTGAGTTACAATTAGTTAGTTACCATTAGTCACATACACAATAGTGCACATGTTTTGTTTGTTTGTTTGTTTGTTTGTTTGTTTTGTATGGTACTGGGGATTGAACCCATGGGCATTCTACCTCTGAGCTACATAACCAGCTCTTTTTATTTTTTTGTTTGAAAAAAGGTCTCACTAGGTTGCTAAAAGTCTTGCTTAGTTGGCTGAGGCTGGTCTGGAACCAGTGATTCTCTTTACTCAGCCTCCCAAGTACTGGGATTACAGATGCCTGCCACCATGCCCAGCACATTAGTGTATTTCTAATTTTCACGTTGCTATGGGTGGTCTTTAAGTTTACTTCTTTTCTCTTTTGCCTTTATAAAATTGGAATCCCTATACCTAGGAATGCTAGAGGCAAGTTTATAAGGAATAGTTTCCTTGGGCTTTTGAAATATTTTATAATACATGTATATATACATATATATCATTATTTTGGATTTTGTGAATAATAGTTCAATTCATTTTATGTAGAAAATAAAATATATGATAGATTTTATAAAGAAAACTGGCAGAAGAAAAATAATTTAACATTATATTTTATATAAAGGAAAATTATTTGCTTTTTTTTGTCTTTTCAATATTCAAATATATTTAACAAAGACTAAATACCCAACACAATTGCTTTACTAGCTCTAAAGCCAAATAATCTATTTCCTT
Source organism: Graphiurus murinus (assembly GCA_004027655.1). Classification (NCBI taxonomy): domain Eukaryota; kingdom Metazoa; phylum Chordata; class Mammalia; order Rodentia; family Gliridae; genus Graphiurus; species Graphiurus murinus. Next base: position 107,736 of record PVLC010000906.1, on the reverse strand, counting down.
TGAAGATGCAAAGCATATTCTTCCTTGAGGTAGCTGAAGGAACTGATCCAGAGTGTAACTTAGGCTTAATTAACTGAGTTTTCAGTACATTGTATTAAGAGTCCTAGAGCCTCCCTCACATGATGCCTATAAATTAAGCTGTTGTTCTGCTAAAATACACATTTCAATTATGTGTCCTTTAAAAGAAAAAAAAACTTGCTATTTTATTTTTATACTAAGAAAATCTAAGTGTACAGATCCCATGTTATAGGTTAGGCTTAGGAGATGGCATTTCAAATAACAATACCTTTTCCCAAGGCAAATGCATGAAATGCTTCCCAGGACTTTTTGAAGCCTTTGAGATTCAAATATGAGATGGCTTCCTTACCCCTCACCATATTTTACTTGCTGAATTATTTGTGTGTGATAAAAGTGTCAGTGCATGAAGTACATTTTTTTAAATATAGAAACATATATCTATTTACTCCAAAATGTACCCTAAGCAAAATTAAGGAAGAACATTTCCAAAGATGGTTAAGCTTCAAATTAAATATTAGTCTTGGAAATTAATAAGTGATCAAGTATTTCAAATCCTTAAGGAATATTTATATGATATCCCTCTGTATAAAATGAGGAAGTGGCTGCAAATACTTTGGGAATTTTTATTGCATTCCAGGTCCTTACATCAGTGATGACTATATACCATCATAGAAAGGGACAATAAATGTAATTAATAAATAGCTTGAAGATACTAAAAAAATTCTGAATAGTAAGATTTTACCACAATTGATTTCTATCTTATTCATAAAAATTTTAAAACTATTATTTCTCCCCAAGGGAAAAATGTTTATGTATCCAATCAAATACAATGTTAGAGGATCATATCTCAAGAAAATTTGTATTTTAAAGTTTTCAGTGGTCAATTTTATGGCACAAATTATACCTTTTAAATGATGTACAACTTGCTGTGACTGAAGCTGGTGTTCTGTATGTTATCTGTCCTCAATCATGGGTCATAATGAGGAAAATCTATGTTATGTAAAGTACAACATGCCTCAGTAAGAAGAAAGTATTTGAAGAATTTCTCTTGATAAAAGTAGTAGTAGTTAAGACAGGAACAGACATGTCCTCCATCCAGAAGATGTAGTTCTTATAGTCCCAAGATGCTATAAAAGGCATCTTTTCAGAGTGAATTACTTATATCTAAGAGAACTTTTATAATTCATCCTCTTTTACATACTGATGAATCAAAAGTGAATTTATATCTTCTTTTCTTTATATTTCGCTATTGTTGCTACCTTTTGGGCTTCTGGCTCCAAAAGAATTTCAATTATTGTCTTGGTTTCCACACGGGAGTTATGCCTTTATATTATATTTACAAGTTAAGGATCTTCTCCAGTTTTAAGAGCTCCTACCAAAATCAGTCTCCTTCAACCACAGTATGTTTAATAACATGTCACTATTCACCTCACCTTACTATACCCTGACCTGCGCTTGGTAAAAGAATGTTTAAGGAAAAAACAAACAAACTACAAAATCAAAGGAAATAAGAGTCAGAAGAAATGTGCTAAAGAAATACTGTGATGAATTTGAGGTTCCAGGGTTGGATAGTTACTATAGATTATCAGTCAAGCTTTCATTCATTTTCTCATTGTTCTTGTATGAGGACAAATTGCTGTAAAATAAATATATGCATATAGGTTTACATTCAATAAGATTTAATTTAGTAAAAGAGACAAACAGGCAATTGATGAATCCAAGAGAACAAGTAAATTTACAGAGTTCCAGAATTCTGGATTCAGCATGGAATCTGTTGGAGTTAGTGTGCCTGAGTGACATTGCACAAAATCATATGACTCATAGGTACTGAACATCACAGAATGACTGGATCAGAGATTTAGGTAGTCATTCTTAGATGTATACAAGTAGCTTCAATGATTGGAATGTATGAAATCACTCAGTGAGGATTTATAAAGTAAGAAAAAAGTGAGACTCAATGCCAGACCCCAAATGAATCTAAACATTTTAAGTTAGGTTTCCAGTTGGTATCTTGTTCAATTCATTCATTTATCAAACATGGTTGATCTTAGGTTTTGTTCTGTTCTGTATCCTATTGATAACTTAGTGTGAAGGTTTCGGCAGAACAGATATATATTTTGTTTTTGCACATTCTAGTTTCATTTAACCTTTCCAATTGTCAGAGCTGAGGAAATCCAGAAACTGGAGAAGATTTCAGAAGTAACTGTTATCATGAAAGATAATTAAACAAAAATTCACTAAGGATTCTTCACTTATTATGATTCCTAGGCTCCTTAATCCAGTTATAACTGAAAATAATTACTGCCTGATTGACAAATTTAAGTGCTGCGTGCAGGTATGTCCCTATCACTCTGAATTACATTGTGATGTGATGATGTGAGAACACAATGCACCAATAAAAGTATATTAAAAAAGAAAAATCAGAGAATATTTTAATGATTAATTTTTCAGTATTTATCAAAATCATATTACCAATCACTAAAAGCTCATTAAATATCTTCCTTACATAAACAGAAAAAAATGCAATAGCTTCTTTTTTTTTTTTTTTACTTGCTAATAAAAATAGCAAGTCTCATCAATTTTCCTCTTTTTTACATGAGGTGATATGACATATTAAGCTGTAATGTCATTCTTTTCTTTCTAGATTTATAGAAAATTAGTTCCAAAAGAAGAGAATTTATCTTTTTTTTCAGTCTAAAGCAATGTTATTTCAGGTGTTTTTCTCATAAAGCTGCATGTTTGCAAACAAATTCTCTAATATGAATTACACTTGGACTAGAATAAAATATCCTCCTCCTGTACGTAGTGAGCTGATCTCCTTTTCATGATGATAGAGACTGAAGAAACCATTTTAAACTTTGTGGCGTTTTCTTTACAGGATAACTTTCACAAAGAGAACATTTTCAAAATATACGGTTAGGGTTGTTATTTCATAACTTTGAAACTTAAAAAAAAGGTTTCATGCTTTGAAAAACAAAACAAAACAAAAACCACTTTTCTCTTTCAACCCTTTTAGAGTATGCTTGGATAGAGTAATCCAATGGCTACCAAAGACAAATGATGGAAAAGAAAACAGCTCTGAGAAGTTTGCCATTTAGTGAGTCAGACTAAAAAGCAAATAAGAACTGACAATATATAAAGTGACAAGTATACAGACAATTATATAAAGTGCTATGGTAAACAGAGATAGCCCACACCATCATTTAACTGGGGAAGTCTGAGTTTAGAATGGGCAATGTGAAAACATCTATGTTCCATTTATTTGAAGGGATCATGAACACAGCATCTATGATGCCTTATGCGTTGATTAAGCTTTCTAGTATTTTCCACATGTAAAATATTTTTATATAAAAATTCTTTGCTTTCATGGAAGCATAGCATGCGGATGACTGAAATGTCTATATTCCATTTATTTATTTTGTAAACAGTGACCTCAGGAATGCTGGAAGTAGGTCAAAGAGATGAATGCTATCCTTGAGGATATCAGGCAATCATACTACAGATGTGAAGTTTTCAGATTTTATTATATTGATTATGTAGTTGATTTTACATTCTTCTAACTGTAAACCTATCCTCAAGTATTAAAGAGCATTATTTCTACAGGAAAATAGAATTTTTGCCATAATAAAATAAATTTTCCATGTATAGTCTTGTCTATCTGACCACGGATAGTCTGGACTATGTCCCATCACCATCACTACACATGCCCAGCATATTTATTTTACAGATGCAGAGAATAAGGCCACTGTTGATAACTTTTCCAAAATCCTATAGATGGTAATTATGTAATACCTTTATTAAAGGTTAAAATGCTAAAATCCATACTTCTAAAATGAGGCGCCATTTTGAAGAAGGTGATGAGTATCCACAAAATTGAGTGATTGCTTTGTCCACAGACCTTCTATCTGTGAGCTGATCCAACTATATATATATAAATCTCTCATTTGAAGTATTTAGCTTTTGCACATTTCTTCTCTTTCTTTCTATCACAGACATACTCCTGCTCCAACTTCTCACACATATCATCATACCTTGATAAAAACACAAAATTAGCCTTAGACATTACCTGTAAAGTGTATTGGGTATCTGAAGACAATTTTCGAGTTCAGGTACAAAGCCTAAGTAAGCCATCTCCATTCTTGACATTCTATTTTTGTTTAGAAAAACCAGGCCTAAAACTTAAAGTGACCTTGTGCAGGGTATTATGATTCTCTGGATTCTTGGCCTAGAACATGACAAATTACACATCAGAATCTTAAAGAAGTTGTACAGCTGTTTCTCTTTGCTAAATCTACATCATCCACAGTTCATCAGGCTAATGGTGAAGCATTACACTAAGAGATTTTTTTTAATTGTTTTCCAGCTGTGGCAAGAGGATAATCCTATGTAAACAACAAAATATAAGGAATGCAAGAGTGAAAGACAGATTTGATAAGCTATTTTTATTGTCTACCATAATATTAAGCATTATAAGCTATTCAAAATTTGAAGAATGATTTCACAATTCTAAGCCAAAATTTCTTTTCTAAATTGATAAAAGAAGTGATTCTGGGAAGAGTGTACTGGAGTACATGTCCCTAATTTTCCTTCTTAATCAAATTAGCTACTGATTCACAAGTTCTTTCCAGACCAAATATTATTTTGGGGAATGTATCATCCCACATTATGCCTTATTGGGCCCTGCAGTGAAATTCTCTCCAACTCAATACATAAAGGTCAGTGAGTTCTTGGCAAGAGACAATGAGGGTAGGGGAAGGGTCATGTAATATTCAGTGAAGATTTTTCAAACATTCCCTTGAGAAACAAAAGAAAGCAAATGGTCTCCTTTTATTTAATAAATATCTCACTCAAAAAATAACAATAATCTCTTCTTGATCACTGACGGTATCTTTTTCTTTATAAAGGTACCTCATATTCACTCCTTGGTGATAAAATGTAGTAGGCAGAGAAGAAGAGGAGTGGAGAAAATCTTTCAGTGAGTGATATATTGCTTATCTAAAGTTACCTTTGTAATGAAGGACTATTGAAAGGAGCATTGTGTGAATCTGAATTATTAGGAATAATGGGCATGATGAACCCACAGCTTCTTTTGTTTTATCTATCCTAGCAGCTCTTCCTGACTGGTATCATATCCACACCTGGATTTACCTTGAATCTGTATGTATGTTGATTATATCTCCAAATTCCGAACTACAAATTCAAATTCCCAAATCTTCTAGCCAAAATTTTCTGTCTCCAAAGCTCCAGAATTTATTTTTTTAAAATGGGTATCTAGTAGTAAATAGAGATCACAAACTAAGCATTTTCAAATCTGAAGTAGCTTTCTCAAGATCACCTACAAATAACCCCTTCTTTTCTGCATATGTATGCAGCCACATAATTTATCATCAAGCTGGGATACTTTTGAGATTTGAAGGTCATTCTGTTAATAAGTACAGACTCAGCATCCACATAGAAGGACAGCCCCAGGCAAACCAGCACTGATTATCATTTTCTGTATAGTGCATTTAGTTAAATCCACCATCTGGTCCAGAAACTTTGGAAATAGAAGCCAACATTTTCCTGTACTTCACCTCTCATAAGAGGTCATTAGGCTTTATCAATATAACCACCATTAAAAAATGATTTCACATCCAGTCTAGTCATGCAGTTATTGCTCTTCAATTGATATGCTTCATAATTTCTTTCCTGGATTGGGAAAGATCCTAATGGGACCTTATGATTTCAGTATTGCCAATATTCACCTTTCTTTCTTTTTGTGTGCATATGTGGTACTGAAGATGGAACCCAGGGGCATTCTCCCTCCAAGCTACACTCCCAGCCCTATTTTTTATTATTTATTTTGAAACAGGGTCTCACTATGTTTCAGAGGGCCTCACTAAGTAGCTGAGACTGGCTGTGAACCTGGATCCTCCTGTCTCAGCCTCCCAAGTACTGGGATTACAAGTGTGCACCACCACGCCAGGTTTCAACCAACCTTCCTTCCTTCCTTCCTTCCTTCCTTCCTTCCTTCCTTCCTTCCTTCCTTCTTTCCTTCCTTCCTTCTTTATTTGTTTCTCTCTTTTTTTCATTTTTTGTGGTACTGGGGATTGAATCCAGAGGCATTCTACCTTTGAACTACACCCCCCAGACTGATTTTATTTCTTATTTGGAAACAGGGTCTCACTAGGTTGATGAGAGTCTCACTACTTGCTGAGGCTATCCTCGAACCTGTGATCCTCCTATCTCAGTCTCCCAAGTACTGTGATTACAAATGTGCACCATCACACCCTGCTCAATATTCACATTTCTTATGAAGAGGATTTTCCTTTCAGAACCTTTTATTACCCTCTTATGCCACCTAAATGCTTCTTACACTGTTGAGCCTCTTACTGGTTTGCTTCAACTGCTCTACCTCATCCACCTGCAGCTACACAGCCATGTATAATCACCCCTGCTTTCCCTAATTCATCACACTTTTGACATTGTGACCCCTTTATACAAGTTATGACCTATTTATGAAAAAACCCTGCCATGTTTTATGACTAAGGAAAACTTAAGAGTCCCTTAATTACTTTTTAATATCAAGCTTTTATTCTGGATCACTATAAAAACAGTGAATATTTTCTTTTTTGTTTATTCATGTGTGTGTGTGTGTGTGTGTGTGTGTGTGTGTGTGTGTGTTCCTTGGAATTCTCCCAGAAAATCTGGCTATGGTCAGTGTTGTCTCGCTATCACCAAGACAATCACAAAGGGCCTCTTTATTTTAAAGAAAGATCAGTAGCCCCACAAAATCAGGGACGAAATGTGCACACTACATTAAAAAATGAGTTTTAAATTTTACTCGTGCCTTTGTTACTACATAATGTGTACATGTAGTTTTGTGTGGTTGTATTATACATGTTATATGAATCAAAATTGTTATCATTTTATTAAATCTTTATTGAACTTTACCAAATTGCTTCATTAAGATAATTTTGTTATAATATCTGATAATGATTATTACTGTTTATTTTTCCTATCATTTTTTTTTAGAATGTTTTTGCTTTTAGAAAATTTTGGCATATGTTACTGTGTAGATACAGTTTTGAAATTGTTACATCTTTTTGAAGAACTGAATTGAATCCTTTTATGATTATAAAGTATATATTTCTCTAGCTAGCAGCACTGGTTTATAGACTGAAGATATTTACATAGTCAGTCTCTGGTACCCCTTAATCATGTCTGACATTGCTTCTGCACTCCCATATGCAGATTCTTCTGATGGGCAGCAGGAATATGGAAAAATATTTTTAAAATATGCAACTGTTTCACTGACCAACCTTTCCTCTTTGTTGCAAGATGCATCGAGTCTCTTGGGGATGAATAAAAACAAGTCCATTCTTTTTTACTAGAGAAGAAACATCTTTTGGCAGGCCAAGAATACACAAACAATGAAGGACCATCTGAATCATCAAAGTTTAAATTTTGGTAAATTCAAGTTTTAGGACCAAATCTACTTTATCACATTGCACTTTGAAGATCAGTAATCCATGTATAGCCTATGTATCCTTGAATTATCTACAATTTTCAATTAAGCAAACCGTGGCATTCTCCAGACATTACAAATAAACGTAGGTTATTGTATTTTTAAATTATGCCACTTTCAAACATTTTTCTGCCTTCTTCCATGTAAAATCAAATTGCTTTTCATTTTTAATTTGCTTCCTTCAAGCCAGTGCCCCCATAGGATATGCTGTCCAAAACTGGAAAGTCTCTCTTTCTTTCTGCCAAGCCTAATTTAGATACCACTAAAGGTTCCAACAAGCATATGTGGGAGAATGAATACGGGAGAGATTGTTCAAGCCAAACAGTGTATGCCTGCAGCACTTTGAAGAAAGGACAAAGGCTATTGAGAAATGAACTTTCACTAAACCAAAAATAAAAATAAAGTTTCTAAAAGTATGTAACTTCCCTGAATGGAAAATGAGTTTGGGACAGTTATCTAAAATCTATAGGTTAATTGAAAAACACTGTTTCTTTTTGAGTATGATATGGCCTTGAGTTAATGAACCACAACATCTCTGATATGATGTTTTGTACTGTAGGGTATTTTTTAAATGAAGCTTAAATAAATAAGGACTCCCCATACTGCCCCAAGCAAAACTAAAGTTATTAGGTTTTACACAGCAGGAGGTAAACATTCTTGAAATAATTGGACATGATAGGATATTATTCTTACTTTTTTTTTTCAAGCCTTACACAAAACATATTTCTTCTAAATTGGTTATGTAGATTTGAAAAAAAAAACTATGATCAGATTTGGGGTATAGAAAAGTCTCCCCTTTATGAAGAATATTAATTATCATGGTAAAAATCACATTGATGTAGAGGAAGAGGAAATGACACTGGACTTCTGCCTTGAGAAAGCTAAGAATTTACATTTTTGGATTATAATATCTCTGAAAGTTAACATAATTAATAGATTATTATGCATGTGAAAATAATAAAAGCATTTTACATTTTAACAATATCAAACCAGAACAATCTCTGTGATTTTTTTTTAACTGGGAAAGGGAATCATGAAGTTGAAGAAGAGTCTGAAAAGTGTGTCTTTGATAAGCTATGGGTAAGTTATCTTCATATATTTATGATGTTCTAAAATAATTAGGATCTTAAAATTCTTTACTCCCTTATACAACTTCTCATTGCACAATCTGAGATTCAAATAGATAAAATGGTTAGATTGTTTTTAATACCATTATACAAATTCCTTTTGAAGTTGGCAACTTAGTGTTCATTAATATAATTCAGTGTTAACTTTTGGAAAATTCATATAGAAAGCTTAATTAAATAAGAGTGAATCAATATTTCAAAAACTATGTTAAAAACAGCCAGAATCTTGTATCATACAATTGTTTCACAGTATCAATGGGAGATTAGTTCCAGGACCCTCCATATGTAATAAAATCTGCAAATGCTAATGTTCCTCTTATAGAATGACAATATTTGCATATAATCTGTATGCATCCTTTCATGTACTTTCAATTATCCTTATATTACTTATAATATTTAATGCAATGCAAATGCTATGCAAATACTCCTATACTATATTGCTTAGGGAATAATGACTAGAACAAACTTGTGTATATGTTCAGTACAGATGCCATTTTCCCCCAAATATTTACAGTTGACCACTGATGCAATCTATAGGTATGAAACTCATGGATATAAAGAGATTATTGTAAATTATATGGCTTGACTTTAAATTGATCCACCCATGTTGGTTCTTAGACCATGTTACTGCAGAGCCAACTTTTCATATAGCAAGAGAAGAAAGATGTAAGAACAAGTTGCATATATTCATATTGCCTATTTCTAAAACATAAGGATTATGTTATTAATAACAAAATTAACTCAGAAACATATCTAATCCATCCAGCAATCTTCCTCTTGTTTTTCTGTGATAGCTGCTGTCATAACTATTAGCAGTAGAGAGTGGCGTAACTCTCCAGCGCCTTGTGTTTTGACTGTAGGGAAGGCTGGATATGAATAGGATATTGCCAGCTAAACTAAGGAAATGGAAGTGTCAAAAACCAGTAGAACTGTGGTGCCGGGCGTGGTGGCGCACGCTTGTAATCCCAGCATTCAGGAGGCTGAGACCGGAGGATCCGGGTTCGCGGCCAGCCTCAGCTACCTAGTGAGGCACTCCGCAACTTAGTGAGACTCGGTTTCAAAATAAAGAATAAAAAAATAGGGCTGGGGGTGTAGCTCGGAGGTAGAATGCCCCTGAGTTCAATCCCCAGTACC